>VZRR01006398.1:848618-942599 GCA_013398015.1 Oreocharis arfaki | reverse complement strand
CCCCGCCCGCCCCTGGTGCGAGGGCTCGGGGGACAGGCGGTGCTGGGGGCAGAGCCCAGGCGGAGGCAGCGAGGGCGGCCCGTTGATAAGGCTCTTATCTTTGAGTGTCAACACCGCCAATCTGTAGTGGAGCCATCGGAACGAGCGGAGGGACTGATAGGGTGTCGTTCGCCCGGATTCCGCTTGTGTCTTGTCATAGCACAGTCCTTATCTTTGCAGGCATTAGCGCCAAATGATTACAGAATCACATAATATCCTGGATTGGAAGGGACCCACAAGGATCATCGAGTCCAACTCCTGGCTCTGCACAGGACCCCTCAAGAATCCATGTGCCCGAGAGCGTTGTCCAAATGCTTCTTGAATTCTGTCAAGCGTGGTGCTGTGACCACTTTCCTGGGGAGCCTGTTCCAGTGCCCAGCCACCCTCTGGGTGAGGAACCTCTTTCTAATATCCAACCTAAACCTCCTCTAACACAACTTCGGGTCATTCTCTTGGGTCTTGCCGCTGGCACCACAGAGAAGAGATCCAGGCATGATTGCTGTCATTGTGAAAATACAACACAAATCAATCCACCAGCCACTGTAGGAAACCATCCATTCCTTCGGGAAGCATGGTGTCCAACCTTATGGAAGCCTAGAGCCTGTCAAATGCTTACATATGTCGTTAGGTTTGTCTGCAGTTCTGCGCTGCAGGCTAGATCCACGATACACCTCTTTTAATAAGAAATGGGTGTAGCAGGGAAACAGAGGAAGAAAGATTAAAAGATAGGTCCAGAAAATATTGAGATAAAGGTCACTTGCTCAACCCTGCCTTGCTCACTCCACTAGATCCCAGCATCTTCAGGGAGATCCGTGCTCAACAGCAGCAGGAAGGTGATGCTGGGGTGTTCAACCTGGAGTCAGAACACTGGTGGAAACAAGTAATCAAAGACTTTATTATTAAAAAAAGAGAAAAAAAGGCAAATGGTAGCTGAGGTGAATTGCTTAATCTTTGTTCCACAAACCCAGAACTCACGATAAAATGTCCACTTCACTATTACCTCTCATTAATGGAAAGGAAGAAGAATTTCTGTAGGTGTGAGGAAAGTCTTGCAAGATACACGATCCTTTTTTTTTTTTTTGTGGTAATAATTTTTTCTTAATCTGAGTTTGTAAATACAATCGCTTTATACACTTTTATGCTTTTTACTCATGTTTGGTTTTTTTAGTTATCTATGTTTGGTTTGTTTTGTTGTGCTTTTTGCAGTTATTGTACTAAAAATCACCTCAGGCTTTCAGCCAGGTAAGTATTTTTAGGAATTACTGTTATTTTTCATGCAAATGCGAAGCGAAAGGCTTTTGGATCTCAGTTGACAGTCTGTATTTGAATTACCTGTCACAGAATAGGTTTGATGTTTAACACATTGCAAACCAAAGGCAGCAATCCTCTGTTACAGCACACTTTGAGATAAATATAGCTTGGAATAAAGTGTGGTTGAAATTTAGCGGAACAGATTAGGAGCATAATTTGTGATAACACTTGAATGACCGCTGTTATTCAGGCCTCACCAGTAGTTATGAAATTATGTGAAAGTATGAGTGTTATGTCTTGAAAATATAGCCAATAAATAGAGGCTAGCTTTCAGATAACTAAAGCTTGTGCAGGTTGTGTGTAACCATTGATGTCATGAGGAAAGCAGAACCCTCAATATTCCTGCGTATTCCTGATAGAATGATTTTTTATAATCCAATTTTTAAAAGTATGATATATTTGGTAGTTATAACCAGCTGAGGCTCAGATCTGACAGCCATATATGTTGACAGAACCAGCCAGCTTGCTGGTTAGTGGAAAAAGGGAGATCTGACTGCATGAAAAGGCAATTAGATTGCAGCTCTTCTGTTTTGTAGTTATGCTACAGTGGACATGGGATTAGAAGAAGAGCAAAAAAACCCCAAACCTGATTTCCGTAACACCTAGGTGTTATAGAAATTTTTGACACTGGGCTCTCCTGTCCATTAGATAGGTTTATTGGCACAGATCAATTACAATACCTGGTAGCTCAAGCCAAGTGCCTGAAAAGAGGGACCATGGAAAAAGAAATCCCTGGGCAAATACACCCCTACAATCTGAGCTCCCCATGCCTCATGTGACAGTCTGGACCAGCTGCCATGTTAGGGTCTGTGGTATTCAGACCCTAACACCCTTCATTGGTTTTCTGTTTCATTACCCAGCGATTGCTATGTGGTCATTTTGACATCCTCTTAGGTTGGTTTCGGTGGGGGTGTCGGCCAGTTCTGTAGTCCATGTTGTTACAGTTCATATGCCACAATCTAGGGACTGTCTACTCTGGCTATTAATTTTTAAATAATAATTAAGCTGCCAGCTTTGTCTGTTCTAACTATTATTAATGTTCAGATTTTTAGCTCCAGGTTTCACTATAATACATCTGTGATTTATACAACATAGCCATGGAGTTCAGCTAAAGTTCAGCTTGCAGCATAACCATTCTAGCTACTATGTCAAGCAAGTGCTTTGCTATTTTCAAATAATATAAAATTTTCAGCATCAGAAACAAAGTACCACTGAAATCAATAGAAAAAAATCCCTTTTTAAAATAATTTGTATCTGCTAATGCAACTTGACTCTCTCCTCAATCTTCTTGTCCTCTTGACAGCCCTTCTAGAATACTGGTGAGAACTGGGAATGTTTAAGCTATAGAGAGGTGGAATGTTAGGGAAAGGAACCATTGGCTTTAAGGGAAAGGCATGAGGCAACTATGGAAGGGAGGGGATGCTGGGTCAAATCTAGAAGAGATGAGAAATATCTGTCTTCAGATAAAAAACTGATATTTAAAGACCTGACAGATTAATGTTTGAGTCTCTGCCTCCTGGGTGGCCAATCTCCTCTCCTCTGCTAGCTTTGTCAAAGTACTATCTTGCAGAATCTCACTGGGGAGAAAAACAGTGTTTGTTCTGCTTTTCCTGTTCTACAGGGTGTACGGAGGGGATCCTGATGGGTAAAGAACTGTTTCAGTTCCTACTGCAAGGACATCACATCTTGCATTAATCAAGGAAATTCAAGTAGGGTTTGCTGAGAAGGCTTTATTAAGCCAGTCAGCTGGTCAGTCAGTTATTCAAGTGCTTAGCACAATATGCTAAGGCTATGTTTTCTAATCTACTGAGAACTTTCAGAGTCAAAATATATCATTGTGTATCACACAGAGTATTATTGCTGGATGCCCTAATTTCAGGTCATATTAGTGACCTAAACAACAACTTAATTTTGGGAGCTGGTAATCTTCTTCTGCTTTTGGAAAGGGAATTGAGAGATTTGGGGATTTACATTCCGTAACCACTCAGGACATGTCTTCAGACAGATTAAATTATGTAGAAGTTGGCTTTGAAAGTCCTTGTGAAGAAATTTGTGCAGGTAATCTTGTGTTTGTAATTCTGTCCAAAGAGAGGACATTTAGCGTTGTGGACTTGATAAAAATGAGCTGAGCATGGACTAATTGACTATTTTTTCCAGACTGCGCAGAGGATCTGACTGTCAGTGGATCTGAACACAGGGAAGGACAGATAAGGTTAGGTCATGAAAGGAAGGACTGCAGTTTCTTCAATACTGCTGTCCTGGTTTACTTCCATCTGGCAACTATGTACCAAGCAGCTGCTTCTTCCCTAGCCCCTCCAGCCAGTGAGATGGGGAGGAGAACTGGAAAAACGTGAAGCCCATGGGCCGAGACAAGAACAGTTTAATAATAGGAACAAAGTAAAGTGAAAGAGAAAGTAGAAATAAAAACTAGGAAAAAAACCTGATGCCCAATTCAATTGCTCACCACCTGCTGACGGATGCCCAGCCCATCATTGAGCAGCAATCAGCAGCTCCCAGCCAACTCCCCTGAGTTTAAATATTGACCATGATGTTCTATAGTATGGAGTATCCCTTTGGCCAGTTCGGGTCAACTGTCCTGGCCATGCTCCTCCTCTTCTTGTGCACCTGAGATACAGAAAAGTCCTTGACTCAGGGTGAACACTGCTCAGCAGCAACCAAAACGTGAGTCTGTTGTCAACACTATTCTCATACTGAATCCAAACCACAGCTACTAAGAAAAAAATTAACTCTATCCCAGCCAAAGCCAACACAACTGCTTTTCTAGCAGAGGCATGTCTCTCTGTCCTGATGCTGAATTTGAATGTGAGCAACTGAATTCCATGGGCAGGTAATGGAGTGCCTGCTCCACCTTCTAAAGGAGTGGAGCAGGTTGTGCCTAGGTTTTGGACAACATTCCACTTAAATTGTTACCTTGGACAGTGTTCACGTGTGCCTATTATGGAGCATTAAGGAAAGAGTGCCTGTAATCTTCTGCAGAAAGAAAAGTGGAAAGAGAAGCACAGTAACAGTACTCATAATTTACACCCTAAAGCCTTCCTCATTTTGATTTCCTCTGCTTGTATTTAAGTTAGTATTTTTTGGTCTTTAACTCTGCTGCCTCTGTAAAAAGTGTGTGTCAATAATAGATTCCCTGGCAGAATAAGTAGCTAGCAACCAGTACAGGTTAATATTTCAGTGTTGTTCTCAATATGCTTATTCTCAGGTTTATATTCCTTCTTTCTGGAGAAAGACCATCAGGGTTTGCTGAGTACTTCTTTGAGGCTGAAGGAAACATAATTTCCTATTTAAAAGTGTTATTGGTACTTGACAGATAATAAGCAAAATCTTATAAAGCCACACGATGTGAATTACTTTCTAAAGATTCCTCAGCCTCCTACTGTGGCAGGAGGAGGGCAAGAGGGATGCCAAATGGAGGCAAATGTGCCTGAGAGCTTATTAATGCTGTTCTTTGGAAAGAACAGAACGTGTAAGTCTTCAATAGTTGTGGAGCAGATTTTGGGAAGGAGCAAGAATGATTTCTTGTCACTTGGTTTTCTGGAGATGGGTTGTGATACAGAGCTTCCAAAACTGTGCTAGGGCTAAAAGGTGGGTGGTTGTTTCAGTGTGATACCTCACTCAGGCAGTGAGTAGGTCTAAAGGCAGAGTGTCTCAGTTAAGGCAGGTCACAGGTCTTTGGAGTTCGTGTTGGCTTTGGGGCTTCAGCTAATTGTTCTCACAGCAGCTACTGCTTAAGTGAAGTGTGGGCACTGCAACAGTTATCTCTAGCATGACTCATGTCATCAAGTAGCTGGATGTAAGGTGAGCCACTTTCTGATACAAGTGTCTGAAGTGTTTCTTCCGGTCCTTTCATGCTGTGGTAAACAGTCGAAATGAGTATGTTGGCTCCTGCAACAGAATATAGGCACACATTCCAGTAGTTACACATAGTGCCTAAAGATAGACACTAAGATGAGCAAAGTCATTACATGTCCAGATCTCCTTTGAAATCAAAGGAACTGCTTGAATATATGTCAGGATGCAATGGAGGTTCATATTCCTGCGCATGAAGGGTTCTCAAACCTCAAGCTGCAAACCCACAGCCAAAGACATCCCTGGTGAGCTGAGCTAACACCTCAGCTTCTCTAGTTTGTGAGTTCTTAATGAATATTTCTCCTTCATGAAGAGTGAAGTAGGTTGCACTGCAGGTGATCAGATTGTCTCCGAAATAGATAATATAGATAGGATGAGATTAACAGGAAGAAAAGAAAAAAATCACTTGACTAAGAAATTACAAGGCAAGTATACAGTTAGGGTTGTCACAAAACTTAGCTACCCCACTCCAGTGTTAAAGCTGTTGTTAATTCTTCTGTGACATGGTTCAGTTTACATGAATGAACCCCCAGTGTCGGAACTTTAGGCTCACCCTGCAGCAAGAAAACGATAAAATGAAACCAGCAGCCAAGTTCCAAACATTTGTCAGGTATTGAAATAAAACACATTATTTTTTAGAGTTGGCTTTTTCTTTCAGGATAATGTGATGGTGTTAATGCAAGCAGTAATTGTTGTTTAATATTCACTGCAGCAGCTGAATATGTGCAGCATATTTCATAACAACCGTAGTAACCATATTAACTGGCTGACGTGCTGCTTTGAAGGCATTATTTTTGTTCCATGAAATTAGCTAACTCCCTCCTACACCTGTTTTATCAAATGATAAAAGTCTCCAAATTTCTAGCGTGCACATGAATCATTATTTTATGATCCTATGCTCTAAGGAGAACCTCTCCTTCCCCGGAAAAGAAACAGTCCAAAAATCCCACTATCTCTGATGGTAATGGGAACTTTATTACACTCTAACCCACAGCAGTTCACTAGTCAGCTCAGTGACAGAAATGTGCTTCTCTGAGCTCTTGCCTGTCATCAACACAAGACAAATTCTATCTTAAAGATAAGAGCTTATTCACTTGGGAAGAAGAAAGAAATGCTTGTACTTTGCTTTTAAACAAAAGACCATTTTGAATTTCTGTTGGCTTTTGGAAAGTGCTTTGAGCACACAGAATGCTTCTGGGCCATTTATGAGCCAATTTCTTATTTTCTGGCCATTCACACTCACTTTTTTTTCTCTGCAAATGCTCTGTCTCTTCCATTCCTACTGCCTTATCTTTCTAATGAATATTATTATTTTTGATTAGTTTCCCCCATCAATTCCTCTCTGTTCCATTTACAGATGACCTGTTTGACATACGAAAAAATTACTTTTTCCGATTGTGCTTCATTTTTGTTTCATAACAAGTCTCTTGGTACCAGGAAAAGTGCTTTCACTCACAGTCAGAGATTGTGAGTTTAGTGAGAGGAAAAAATAAGCAATTTCAAACATTTGAAGAAGTTTTTTACAGTTAATTTTTGCTAGAATCTGATGACAAACACTCTACCTGTGCTAGAACTATCTTTCTGTCTTTCCTGAGAAACTTCTATTTGCAATCCTTATATACATCAATAATTGCCCCATTTTAGCCATTTTTTTGTATATAAACTACTATATATGCTTTATTTTCTTTTATCTGTTTTTATGTATTTCTGTGTTTAACTGTCCATGGTTTCCACCTAAACAAGTTCCTTTATACATGGAACTGTATCTACTAATGTTAACCTTAGGAATATATTTACATGCTTGTAGGACCAAATAAACATCTGGTAGTTTCATGAAGCTTTAAAAGGGAGACATTATTTTTGCCATTCATGTGACCAGGTCTATTGAATCTAAAATGTTTAAGTGAAAAATGAGAAGTAAATATTAGGAAAAGAAAAGAGAAAAAACTCTGCCACCCTTGACCAGAGATTTTAAGAGTGACCCTTTGTTACATTTTATTCTGCTAGAAGAGGAAATATGTCTAGATTATTGTACAGAACTGCACTGTAAGCAAGACAACATTTTCACCAAACTGGACTTTACCCAGGGGGTATTCATAGTGCTCATTCTGCAAAGCCTGAGAGAGCAGACTAACAACGCACAGCTGTAACCTTCAATAAACAGATTTGCAGTTACGATATTATCAGTATGACTATCATCACCTCAATAGAGAGTCAATGTCTCTCAAATTTTAGATTTACATCGTTAATGATGCAGTATTAACAGAACCCCAACTGATTAATGGATAATTTGCGTATGTGCAAAGTTCTCCGCCTCCAGTTATGTCCAAAAGCTTTTTCTGAACATAAAAATACTGAACTTCAAGGAAATATTGTGTAAAGCAGTGTCAGACACAGAAAGGTTGAAAATGCTGACATGTTTCACCAAAATTATTACTTTGAAGGGTGTGTTGGCAAAAGGCGTTCAAAACCATTTAAAGTGATGCTGAAGTATCTGCTGTCCTGTATCTTCATCTTAAATTGCTTTTAGTGAGTAGGTTCCTCTAGCCCTTGTTTCCTCTCCCCTCTTCCTCCTGTCTGTTTCGCTTTAAAGATGATCTAATAAGAACACCACTAACATAAAATACACTGTTACTGTTTGAATGACAAATGTTTTTCTGAAAAAAAGAAATGTGTGGGGAATTCTGAAAGAACACATGGAAAAGTACTAAATCATGCAAATGAAAAACGAGACAAGGAGAATTATGCAAGTGGCAAGGAAACTGAAAATTTGAAGTGACTAAACCTCATCCTTTATTTTTAGCTTTTCTCCATGCTTTAGCACATGGTCAAATAGCTTAGTATTAGGTTTTAAAACATATACAGTCCTTTCTGCCAAAATAATGTGCACAAAACCATCAGAATGAGCTGCAGAACCCATCTTTTGATTTTCTGTAAGCAAATTTTTGGAAGGTTGTGTGTTCTGTTCTTTTAACTCACTCTCGTGTGGAAGATGACATGCACTCTTTTCCACCTCCTTTATTGTTCCTACAGTGGCATTTTCTAGTGCAATTCCCATGAAGTGTAAGTTTGTTTTCTAAAATAATGTACATGGACTTTATTGATATATCAGACTGATTTTCAGCTGGACCTTGCTACGTGAATCACTCCAAAATGAGATGCTCTTTTTGAAGCTACCATTCAGGACCTGGCACAGCACCTATTTCTTCGGATTAGTCCCTCGTAAAGGCCCTTCTGGTTTGAGAGGGATATAAAGCACGTAACCGGGTTTTGGCTGGGATAGAGTTCATTTCCATCTTAGTAGCTGTCACAGTGTTGTGGTTTGGTATGAGAGTAATGAGTATGAGAGTAATGTTGACAGCACAGTGATGTTTTAAGTGTTGCTGAGCAGGGCTCACCCTGAGCCAAGGACTTGTCAGTTTCCCGTGCTCTGCCAGGGAGCAGGTGCACGAGGAGCTGGGAGGCAGCACGGCCAGGACAGCTGACCCGGACCGGCCGAAGGGATATTCCCCAGCGTGTAACGTCGTGCCCGGGATCCTGGGAGCCGCTGTCGGTCAGGAGCAGCTCAGGCTTCCAGGGGCTCCGCCTCTCGCGGGAAAGGCTCGGAAAGCGCTGGCGGGTCGGGCAGCCAGCCCCCTCTCCTGGGCAGCCCGGCGTGCTGCACCTCCTGCTCCCGCCAGAGCATCCCAGGAGGCAGAGATGAGTTTTGGCCACCAGCGGCGCCGGCGCTGTCCCGGAGCATCCTCGCCGTACGCGGAGACAACGCTGTGTCCATGGTACCGTGACAGTCACCTGTGGCCCAGCACAGCGATAAACACCGACTTACAAGAAAAAGCAGCCTCCCGCATCACGCAAAAGGTGTCCTGGAAAGGATGAAAGTCAGAAATACATTCATGCAGAAGCTGGATGCTGGAGGTGAGAGGACGATGGGTAAGAACAGCGCGCTCTGACAAAAGGCCTTCAGATGTGTGAAATACCTTGTCAGCGTTTGTTTGGTTGTCATCCCAGATGAAACACTGCGCTATTCTTCTTCTTAGAGTTCAGTCTAGCAATCCCAAAACACTGAGCTATAAAGAAAAAGAAATCTATGAAAATTTTAAAAATAGTGTCTGACCCACAACGGCTGTATTTGAGTTACCTCTTGTAGAGGCTTTAAAAAGGAACAGGACATATTATTTCCAGGTTTTTGTCCAGGAGAGTTCCAGGAAATAACACACTGCAAGGGAAACCCCTAGTGTTATGCAGCCATCTTTTTATTAGAGGAGGCATTTTCATTATTTGTTTCACAGTAGACTGCAATTTTCGGAAAACAGGGCTGTATGGAAGAGATCAAATTCACATTCATCACAGACATTAAAGGAGTCTTAAGTTAGTGAAAGCATATTGCATTTCACAATAATTGGTACCCAAGTAGATTAATTTGGATAAAGAAATTAATTAAACAGTCATTGAGAGCATAATGTTTCTTCACACATATATTAGAGAAAGATGCTTCAAATGTAAGCACAGAGACCACATTTTATTCCCTTTTATGCTAAGGTTGCATTCCACTGCAGTATATTTGCAGTAAATGGTCCTGCAATTTTAAATCGTACAGATTCTCATAGTGATGTATTTTGTATAATCCTGTACTGGCACATACTGATAGTAATACAAGTGGGAGAACACTATTTATACAGGCAATGTACAGATAAGAGAATGCAAGTTAAAAAGGTAACAAGACTATCAACTTCAAAAATCTAACCTTAGCTTTAGAAAGTTAAGCTTAAGAAGACGCTGATATTAATTTGCATTTTTAACTAAGAATTCTTAAACCTGAGGAATTAAATTCCTGAAAGAAACTACTTTGACTTTAAGGAGACTATAAACATAAAGCATCGACAGCTTGAGATGCCTTATGTTAAAGCTAATTATTTCAGCTGCAAAGTCATGTGCTTGGTAGAGCTACTTGGGAAGGAAGAGAGGCTGCTCTTCTATGCTGTATTGAACTCTGCTCCACACTACAGAAATGGGGAAGGAAATGCTTGGTTTTTTCAGTCTGTTATGGAAACGTAGAACTGTCCTCATTACAGTGGGAAATCGCATCTGTTAGGTAAAGGTCATAGAGCAGTGTAGGCAGCTGTGGGCTGCAACCTTCGTCATTGATGGTGGGAGCTGGATTTGATTTTTGAGGTATGTTTTCACTGGTAGTTCATTTAGGAAACACAGCCAATCCCCTTTCCAGCACACAGGAGAAACCCTTGAATCATCATCTCATGGTGTTGAGCCCACAAAACTGCATCTCTTTGGGGGGGACAGGCTTTGATTTTGAACTTGAACATTATTGTTGTTTGGAGTTGCTGCCAGGGTTGTGGCTTCATTCACAACAGCCTGTTTTGCTCAGGAACACCTCATCAAACATCTCTTGAAACCCTCCTGCCTTGGGCAGTGTTGCATCCTACCACACACCTGTAGGCCAGGTAAGATTTGATGGGCGTGGCACTCACAAAGCAAGAGCTGATGGAAAAGATCTCTTCATCCCGAGTTCAGTGACTTCCTTCCTCTTGTTTACATTAGGATCATGCTGCAATTATGTATTTCCCAAGTGTGCTCACAGTTACTTCCTTGCTGGGAATTACTGCCTTGTTCCCTATCTGTGATTGTCCTTGAGGGGAAGAAACATGCAGGCAATTAATGGGTGGTTATTCAGCGAAAAGCTGGCACCTGCCACTGCTTTGACACAATGGCTTTGACAACTTAAACCTTTCCCACACCAGGCAGCAGCTCTGCCAGAATTTTGGGTCTGGCCACATGTGACAGCAGATGTTGCCTGTAAGAGTGTTGGGCACCTGGGTACATTACTACCAAGCCTACAGTGTTCTGCAGATGCATTGGCTGGTCAAGAGGTGCAGAGGGTCACCCATCCTCGGCTCATTTCAGGTCTTGGGAAGCTTTGGAAAACATCCTCACCTCTGTTTTTTTTAATCACTGTGTTGGCAGAAAACATTCCTAGGACCTTATTCAGAGGTACAGGATTTAAAAACCACTATGCTGAACTGCTTAAGATGCAGACAAAGTTACTTGTGTTTGAGGGTAGTAGCTAGATTTCAGGAGGGCTGGAATAGGGACTCTCAAGGGTGGATTTTTCTTGGAACAATAATTTAACAAGTGAGGCACTAGTTGAAGAAAAGAATACTTAGCTCACTCTTGTACCAAATAGAGTAATAAATTTGAAAGCTACATACAAAGACTGAAAAGTTAATAGGCCACAATTTATGCAGCTCTGGGACAGAGACTGACAGGCAGAGGCAGAAAGGCAGTTCAAGGTGATTAATGCAAAAAGGGATTTAGACAAATGAATTGACTGCAGCTCCATAGTAAATAAGTAATACTTAGATACTGTCTTTTGTTCCCTTTTATGCAGAAGTTGCATTCAGCTGTAATTAATTTTTAAGTATTTTTAAGTATCTTACTGATTTTTATAGCAAGAATATGTAAGGGTCCATGAATGAAGAACTGCGGAAATGTGCGTGCACTTCCTCTGGTAAGTGCTTTTATAAATATCCATAGACATATTCCCATCAGGAGGTGGTAAAGAGCTCAAATCTGCAGCCAGCAGCAGTAGACCATGTTCTGAGCACCAGATTACAGCCTTCAGAGAGATCTCAGCTTCCAAAAGAGAAATTCTCAGGCAAAGTTTGTTTTAAAAGTATTATCTGCCTGACTCTCTGGGTAGAAAAACTAGAGCTGATTTGCTAATTTTTTTCCCAGCCCTTGGGATCTAAGCCTAGATGATTTTCTTTTTTTTTTCACGGTACAGGGAGTAGGTATAGTTCTACTCTGGTTGAAGCTGCTGTTTGTCCTTAGAAAGAGATTTCAGATGAATCAAAGAGTAACAAAGACTACAATGTGAATGTATCAGGGCCAAAGTAAGCTTACTTAATGTTCCTTCAACCTAAGCCATAAATGTAACCCAAACCTTTCCTCTTCTTATTTTGAAGACATAACTTATGATTCACTTAGGGATAATTAGAGAAACATTTTTATTTCTTGAACTGGTGGTGAAGTATGAACTAATTCGCTTGTATTTTTAATTATGTTGGTTAATTCTGAAAATCAATGAGAACAATTCACTTGGCATGGACATGGCAATGCTGGTTTGTTTTGAAGAGGAACCAGACTGCCTCAGGTGTGTTGATTTTTCTGATATAAGAATGAAAGCATCACAGCAGTGCAGTAAATCTGTGCCCTAAATTCACAAGGCTAGCAGGTGCAGCTGAGGTACTGTTTAAGGATGGCAAGGCTGCCAGAACTACAAATAATAAAGCAACAAAGCGGTAGAGAAAAAATGATAGTATGGGTAAATTGAAATGTATCAGAAATTTTTGTATTTAGTAGGTACCTTAGTAAAGAAGAATTCAGCTAAGTGCGTTTCATCAGACAGGCACCATACAGAGAGACAATCAGGAAAGGAAGCTTTAAAAGAGATGGGTAAGCCACAAAATGAGATTCTGTAGGATTATGGTAGTGTTTTTGTAGACCCTTCTTCTTGAGAAAAAAAACCCAAAACAGTAAGAGCTTGAAAATTTTTGGTTTTATTGTTTGAAATCCTGTGTATTGGTCACTAGGAAAGAGTTACGGTAAGCCTGAACTTTTCACATCTCATTCACAAGTGATGGGACAGGATAGAAAGTTAATGTTTCACTTGCGGCTTGGTTCTACTCTATTGTGTTTTATTATAATTACCCTGGTTTGGGAGTGAAATTACTGATGAAGTGGTGCATGATTCCCATGTCAACATAAAACCTCTACAAACAAGGATTTGGTTGCTTAAATACACACATCACAACATACTATCCTATCATTTACATCTGACAAGACATATCCAGTGTTTTGGTTGGCCATCAAATAAAAGGGAATAGCCAAGTTTCCAATAACTTCACTTTCCAAAGTTTAAATGAGACTTCAAAAGCTGTAGAAATGCCATACAGGATTAAGAAGTCCTATACATACAATATCAAATCTTTCAAAAAGGAAGAACTGTGAGTGCAATTGCTTATTATACTGACTGACATAGTTTCTGGAAATTGCTTGGGATTTGTTATGAAGACTTTAAAAATCTTTTCCATCTGTTCTTTCTCTGGGTTATTTTAGAGTGAATCTAGAGAACTACATCCACGATGTATCATGGCCACAATACATAGATGATATTTGGAACAGACATTTCTACTATAAAGCTATGTTTAAAGCCACAGGAACATTGATTTCCCTAAATAGGCATCCAAAGTAATGCTAGGACTGAGGCTGACTGAAGAACCACATGGATAATCCTGGCTAAATAACAGTCAGAGGAAAGAAACATTCACTTGGTCAATAGTTACAGAAGGCTGAACATTATCTTCCTTTTCAGTGCAGATCTCAAGCCTGGGAAAGGACTGAGTTTTTCTTCACAGAGACATACTTGAGCAAAACAGGATCCCATCCATGGAAATACTCATCCTGTGAAAACTGATCATGTATCCCGCAAAAATTAGGAGGCTGCACATCCTGTGGTAAGAACAGGATAGTTATTACAGGTTAGTTATTAGCTAGCCAAGATGCTGACACTATGCAAAACACTCTTACTACAGTAAGTGAGATTATTTAAGTATGGCTGTGGATTAGTTAAGTACATGTTTCCCTCATGCTGTCTTGATTACCCAAGAGATCAGGGACAGCAGACCTTTTCTTCAGCTTCTTTTCAGGGTAGAAGTGTGATAGAGGTGTGGTGTCAAGAGACTACCCCCATACCCTTAAGAAATATCCGGAGTAGAAGTGGCAGCTTGGCCAAATCTTCCTTAGTTTATGGAGAATGAACTTTGCTCCACCTGTCTGGAGGACTTCTACAAGCAAAGTAATGAAAAAATAAGATCAGAAGGTGGTGGGATCTTGAAAAAAACCCCAACACATTCTAGTCTGCCATAGTTTGTTTTTACAAGGATGTGTATACAAGGAAAGAGTTGTATTCCCTGGCTCCCTGCTCTTAGGCCCAGGACCATCATCTTCAAGCTGTGGTGTGTAGCTGCCTAGTTCCATGACAAACTTGCTCAGCCTCAGCTTCTTCTTGTCTTCCATCATCTCCAAATACACTGTTGAAAAAAAATGTTATTTTTCTTTTTAGACACCAGATGCAGATCCAGGCATGCAGCCAACTTCATGTATTCTTGAACAGAAATAATAAGATAGATTTTCTGGGAAGAGTCTAAAGTGCAGATATGCTTCCAGCTCTATTTATGTTATACTTACACAAGCCTCAGCACACACAACGAAACTTTTAAAAAAAATGAAATTGGAAAGTTAGATTAAGCCCAACTGCAGGTTGTTGGACTAGCAGCACAGAGAAGCAAATGGTTATCAATACACTAGTTGCCAAATAAATGTCAGTAGCCATCATCTTTAGCCAGTCATGTTTATCACAGTATTAAGAGCATCATCATGTAGAGTGGAGGGTAATATTGCCCAGGAGGGGCACTCAGGCCCAGCAAATGGCCCTTGGGCTGCTGAGTTCGCTCCACCCCATTGCACTGTGAATAAATATCAGACATGGAGGGAAGGGAATGAAGAGCTTTATTTGCTCATATGTGGGCTGTGAGGAAAAGCAGACATCTCTCTCTGTAAGCGAAACCCCAGGGGACAGATGAGAACTAGACACTGCTGTCACAAGTCTCTCTGAAGAAATGAAGTGCTCGGAGCATTGTTAATAAATTCCTGTTGGTTTGAACTGCTTATTGCTGAAACTGATGGTGATAAAACGGCCTTTACTGAAGAATGTAGCAATCAAAATAAGGCCTTTCATCTTTTTGTGCCAGCCTGGAACTTGCTAGTGGAATTTCCTAATGCGTTTCCCAGCCACCATTTATTTGTCCTTTTGTTGCATGCATCAGGGTGTTTGGTAGAATTTAGGGACAAGGAGATATCAGTGGGTGTTGAAGGGGTTGAAACAGATGTTTCTTGATGTGGCTGTGATTGCTAAAAGAGAAATGTCTAGAAAAGAAGGTAGGAAAACGAATTTTATCTCCAAAAACTCTAGCACTGACAGTTCTTAATTTTGTCTGTTGCCAAAGCTGGAGTTGTGCTCCAGTCTAAGTCTGGATGAGAGGGAGGATAAACAAAGAAGATGGATCTGCAGATGAATAAGTTGGTGACCAGGTGGTTGTGGAGTACTGGGTAACAATGGGATGGTGACCCTGTCTGCATGGTCAGTGACAGGCTGAGAAGGCAGTGGGTATTGCTGTCACATGAGGGCTTGGTAGGCACCAAAGTAGTGTTGTTAGTAATAATTACTAGAGAGGTGCGGAGGTAGCAAAGTCCCTGTTGCAACAGCAGAACTTGTTTTGATAATGATTTGAAAGAGCTTTTTGTTCCCTGTGTTGCTGACCCCTCTCACTGCACCAAAAGGCTTTGCGCCGAGGTTCTCCTGGCCCACATCTTTGCCAGCACTTTACTGTCTGATTTATTCAGTTCGGCCTCAGAAGAGAAATATGCATGGAGAACCACTAGGAAATATAATTTTTGATGTAAGCTGTGAATCTGCTTAGTAGGAAGAGAAATACTGACCAGTTTTGATGCACACAAAGTCAAATGATCAGAAGAGCACCCAACGGCAATTCACAGACACTTGCATCCTGCAACATTGTTGTGCTCCGTTTTGGAAGTAAATTGAGTATGACTAGTGAGGCAATTGGCATGGCCACCATAAAAAATAAAGTGACATTTGGGGATGTCAGCTAGGCTGTTCAAAATTTTGCAGCTTGGCTTCCATTGTGACGTGATCTCCATGGTCACAAAAGTATGTCTTGTAAGACCCTGAACCAAAGATTAATACCGTCATTGCTATAACACTCAAAAAGCAAGGTGTTCAGGGTTTTTTCCATCCTGGAAGCCACATACAGCTCAGAGATCCACAGACAAAAAAGTACAAACCCATGAGCAGTGCATATTCCACATCAGATGTACTCCAAGTGATTAACACTGAATGCAGAGCTTGCTTTGGTTATGTATCGTGAGCACTGGGCAAGAAGATTTGGCAGGGTCTGTTGATGTGTTTGAGCTTTGATAGAATCTGTTGGGAAATTGAACCTTATGTATCATCCTGAAATTCAACTGTCCTTTACACATCAACATTACTACAAAGACCCATTTAAGTAACTGAAAACAATGTTTATTCATGCTGAATGATAGCATTAACTGAAGAGACACTTGTCAGGCTATTTGCTATTTCTCACTTGCAAAGTTTTGGCTGATATATTGAACTCCAGATAGAAATTGTATCTACAGATCAGTGAGTCTGGTGAAAGTCTAGTCAGTCTGGAGTGGTTTTACATTCACAAACATAGTTAAGACACTCCAGGGCTGACCATCCCCTTCGTGGAGCAGACAGCTGTGCTCCATGGCTCTCTATCTCTGGGCAGGCTCTTCAGTTGCAGAGCAAGAGGACAGAACGGCAAAACAGTTTTGTGCCTCTCCAAGCCCTGCAGTCTTCCAGGTCTGTCTGAGCTCTGGCAACTCCTGTATGAAAGGATTAAGGGGAAGAACAAGGTTTATGAGTCTGAAAGGAGATCAAGGACATCAGCATCTATATTTCAGCAGTCAAGGTCTGTAGCGCCTGTTGTCCTTGACTGAGAACAGTATTGTATTATGGGTTTCAGAGGCCCACCAGTGATTGTTTGAAGCAAGCCTATGACTAGTTTTAGGCTCAGTGAGTTTATTTTGACCCTTAAGGTCCAATTTGAGAATGTTTATTCCTAAGCAACTCAATCAAAGAGTGCCTATGATGAATACTGAGGAATTAAATTCTTCCAAGTCTTCTTTTTCTTGTTTTATCTCTGGTGCTGAAGGATCTGAATTATTTATTTCTATAAGCCACTTCTGACTAGCCTTTAGAAACACCCATATTCAGATTTGTCAGTATTTCCATGGCATTGCTGACTTTAGGAAGTTGTCCTGGTACCCATCCATTTGTCAGAAGTTGATCGCACCTTGTAATTTTTTTACGGGATCTTCTGTGCTTTAGATGTCTAAATAAATTTTGCCAGAAAACACATATGACAGACCTGAATTCTGATGTGGAGTTTCAGTTTTGTCACGAAATCCTGCCCAACTGCTGAAGCTTTTAAGCCAGTTCTCCAGATGTTGCTTTCTATGCCCTTCCAGGCCAAGGGCACTGAAGTTGCCCGTTGTCTCCACAGTTTGTTCTGTTTCTTGAATGTCTTACATCTTTGTGGTTTCGGCAAGGAAACTGAGTGTTCCTCATTGCTCAAGAAACCCTTGGGGCAAGTACTCTGTCACACCCGAAGTTTGTTGGAACACATTTCAGATTTGTCCTAGCTAGAAGGACTTGATCGGTTTTGTATACAAAAATTTAAATGCAAATTTATTCTTTGTCTTTTTCTAAAAGGCATTTGCTACAGAACCTCAAATCCTTCAGAACCTCAAATCCTTTCATTCAGAAAAGTCGAATGCACAAATTTATGTAAATTTTTGAAGACCAGCAATTTATTTAAAATTTACATAAAACTTATGTAATTTGTGTAAATTATGTAAATAAGTGATAAAGTCAGGGGCTACAAACATGAGAAATGTTACACTAAGAGCAACAGGGTTTTACCTCTAGGCTTTTGAATAAGGGTTTTGGAGTTACGTATCTGGACAATATACTTATAATTTCTGTGAAGTGTAGTTAACAAGCCACTTCACTTGTAAGCTTTAACACTTGCTAGATTAACTGTGCTTCATCCCATCATTTGCTATGGAGAAAACCAGAACAAAATATCACAATGTGGACACAGGGTCTTATTACAGCGATTAGGCATAAAATAAATCTATTTGTTTTCCAGTGGTCAAAGTGGGGTTGGAAACTTTATATTGGCTGTGGCCAAAAAGTATTTCTGAGGGGAGTTTTGGTCACAAAGGGAGACTGTGTACTCACATGGTTGGTATGGCCTGTGTATACAGCACAGTGGGCCATAGAAGCTTTCCCTTTTAGCTTATCACAACGTCTTATGCATAAAATACATTAATATCTTTCAGTTTCATAAAATTTAAAAATTAAATGTATCCAAGAATTCTGAAGCCATTTTCTTCTTAAATAGAATATAATGAATTTTTAGTACCTTTGTTCTACAAAAAATCTACACCAGCTGAAATACAGAATTACGGTATGAAAATAAAAAGATTCTTTAATGTTAAAAAAACAATAAGAATTATTCTGATATTATGTTAAGCCTTGTACAATGGAAATTTTAATATGATTAGATGCAGAAATAAGAAAAGTGTTTAATGGGTTTGTAGACGATACCTGTGTAATTGACCCGTTAAAATAAGTGCCATGTTTGATAGACAGCAGCAGCCCAGGCAGCTGCTCCCACAGTCAGACATAAATCAGCACACCAAACAATTGCCGGGGAATTTTCTGAAATGACTCACTAGGAGAGCAGGGTGTTGAAGGACGAGGTCGGAAGACAGACAGCAGAGTCATCACTAAATTTGAAGCAAAAGGCAGATAAAATCCGTGAAATTACTGGTCTTCAAAAGTAATTGTAAACCCAGACTATTGAATAATTTGTTTTAATTAGAATAAGCAGCTCCATTTTCCCTGGAGTCAGCAACACAAATTGTCAGGCCAGGATTTTAGACCATATTCCGGCATGAACCGAAGGGAGACTTGAAACTCACTTAAGTGAAATTAAAATCCTAGAAAATGAAAGCATTAATGTAGCTGACTAATTATAATTATTTTTCTTTTAAAGATCTGTAGGTATCTTTATGAGGCACACTCTATGGACTGGCTATTGGGTTTTGACATCTTTGATCAGCCTTTGCTAAGTAAGTGATTGCACAGATAGAGTCCATGAAATTAGATTTCAAAGCCACTGGTCTAACAAAACTTCTTTTCTAACAAAGTAATTTAAAAGGGTGTTCAGGAACTTGCTTGGATAATCTTGTAAACAGTGGCATGAGATATGGTGTTTATTTAATGCACTGAACTTGCCATATTTTCTTTTCTTCCGGAAGGCACTTTTATTCAAAGTGTTCTCATAATAACAAAACCCCTGTAATTTGAAAAAAATAAGTACTGTCACTGCAGAGCATCAGGGATAACAAGGAAGAGGTTCAGATTTGGAGCATTCTACCACTGTTAGGAAAGGAACTAACAACCAAGAAGTTGAAAGCATAGATAAATTTAGAGGATTCATAGCCTGTAACCACCAGAAGTTGAAAGACCAAACAGCACAATATATGGATGGACATGGATTTGGTTTCTTTGTGATCATCACAGGAACAGCCCATATCAACTTCTTGGTGCAGAAAATGGAGAGAAAACATATTCCTCCATGTTGCTGAAATGTATTAACTGAGTGTGCAAGGCTTATCCAGCCTGCACAGAAGTAGATCACTGAAGGTGATGGACTGTGCCAGGCAGTGCTGCTGTGCTAGCAGCGGGGAATCAGAGCAGCTGGCATAAGAGAGGGCAGTGATTTCTTTTCCTTGGTGCTCAAATAGAGCTGGAGGAGCAGATGCTGCTGAGCCAAAACTTGCTGTGAAAACACAGGACTATGTTAATGGCAAGCAACATAAACCATGGAAAGGAGCATGAGAAGCAAAACACAAGGCCTTCCAAAGCCACCAGAGAAACGACAGTAAATGCCCCAACAGTAATGCCTTGTTGCACCTGTTCACCTCCAGTAAAGGCCTTGGTGACAACTGACCTACTCAGTGACTGTTTTCCAGAAAAATGCATCCTGCCTCGTATGTCATCCCACACAGTGAAAACTGGTTGTGGAGGACATATGGGTGTAAAACTTTATTTTTTTACCTCTTGGATACTGTGGTGGGGAAAGGAGTTGATCACAGGCCACAGAGACCTACTGTTACTGAGCTTTACTGCACCAAGGTGCCCTGCTGGCTGTGCTTTTCACCATGAAAGCCCATTTCCTCTGTTGAGCATCTTTGCAGCTGTCTGGCTAGCTTACTCTGCTCTTCTCTAGTCATTTCCTGTAGTCATGGTGGTTGGAGTGGACTTTGTAGCAGTCTACGTCAGTCAGTGATTTCCTTAGAGAGGGTGCAGTGGCATGTGGGATCCACACAGAGTCCTTGCCACATAAAAAATGAAGGTTTCCTAAAAGGAGTCTTTTCCTTTCCTAAAACACCCTCTTTGCCCAATGTTTTCTTAATCTATGGCTTTAGCCTCTAATTAGGGTAGCCATCCACTCCGGGCATGTTGCGCACAGTGGACTTGCGTATGGTTTTCCCCACGGAGTAGTAAACACCCGAGTTTCCCCACCTTTAGGAACCCAATGATTTCCAAGTGAAACATCCCAAAATACAGTAACTAGGGACATGAGTTAGGTCTGTGTAGGGCTGCCCACTGGTCCATGTGACATAGCTCTCAAAAGATTCCTCTGTGAGCCATCCAGGGCTCGGATGCAGGCAGTGGCCAGATACCCTGGGCTCTCAGAGGGGAGCTGCTCTTGCTCCAGGCCATCAGCCAGGCCTCTGCAAGGCAAAGGGTGATTGCTTAAGATGGCAGTTCTGAGAACTACATGCTGGTGCTGGATGCGAAGAGTTTAAAAATATATAATTATATATCTACTTTTGCAAACTTTACAACAGCCATCATCAAGCTAAATTTCAGGTTGTAGAAGTAACAGCTCATGTCGCTGCACGTTAATGGAACAGGAATTTCACCTTTTATAATATTAGGGGAAATTTTCGAAGAACACTTACCCATGTTATCTGAAGTCCTGCAGGATGTTTGTCTGCTGTTTCTAGGAGCCATATGATAGCCAACCACAGTCTTTCATGAGTTGTCTTTCTTTAATGAGTATTATCATGGCACATTCAGTGGATATTTTCACTGTATGAACCTGCACTGTACTTTGCAGTTCTCCTCAAAATCTCAGGGCTGCTTCTAAGCGTGCTCACAGGTTATGAAAGAACGTTTTCCTAGTCCGCTGTTCTTACATTTTGGCCCTGATGCCCATACATGGGACTGTCAGACACACATCTGCAAACACACACAAAAACATACACGCTCATATTTATATATGTATGCATACCTATATGCAGACACACGCATTATCTTGTTTCTCAAGAAAACAAAACGTATCAGAGGTCCTTTATCTCACTCTGCTAAACATTCAGTCACTGAAAACGGCCACATAGATCACTGTATTGGGACTAAAAGGTAAAACCATTCCTTTTGCACAGCAGAATGAAAAGTAAAACCTTCAACCTTAAATCTAAACCTTTGGGTTACGATCTTTAGTCATAAATGCAGACACCCTAATGGTTACTATGATTTTCCTTTTGGGAGGTGGGGGAGGGGTACATATATTTAGAGAATTTCAAGGCTAATCTTAGAAATGCTTATTGTCTAAGTGACCAGTGTGGCTGCTTTTTCGCTGTGTTTTTTGTTTTTGTAGAAGCTAAAAATAATTTAATTGGTTTGTGTTAGCAAGAAATGCTTGGGTTTTCTTCTGTGCTGCCATGTGGCATAGTCTGGGATGTGGGTTTTTAATGGCCTGAGTAGTTTGTGCTTTGTCCCCACAGTATCATCAACACCACATGCTCCAATGTACCCTCATGTTTGTACAAGGAAATGAAACCTCCAGGCACTGCAGCCTTTCTTTTAATAACTCTTCCACCTGCCAGACCTGAGTCAAAGTTAGACTATACAGCTTTCTAGTGTTGTATAGTGCTTGTGCAGAAAGCAGAGTTTAAAAACAACTGGGGTTGGTCACAAGTGCATTGGGTACTTGCCGTAACCCTTTTTTATTCTGTTTTTTATTAATATTTCAAAACTCCTCACACTGAACTTCAGAGGTACTACCTTGACATGTTTAAAAAAAAGTAATTAAAAGACATTTGGGTGAGGAACAAAGCTCCCAATGTCTCAGTTTAAGCAAGTTTATGGACAAAAAGAAACTGTGTGACCTTAGTGCTGAGTTAGAATTCATTGCAGATAATGATCCTGCAAAAGAGAACTGCAGTTTCTTGCTTACACTGTTGTCTGGAAAACTTTTCAAACTTATTGCAGTAGTAATTGAAATGATATGCTTCATGATACAGGAGCCTAAATCAGCCAACCTCTTGGACCTGGGAAGGAAGAAAGGCAAGGATGGGGAGGAAAGAGGAAAGATCACTCACCCAGTAGTCATAAATTGCCTGACTTTTTTTTCTGTTTAGTGTGAATCATCCTGTAGTACTACGTCAAAGTCTGAAGGATAAGGCTGGTTGTGTCTTATCCCAGAATATGTGAAGACCTTTATGCTATGCTACTTGTTCATGTTTCTTTTGATCAAGCCAGACAGTGCTTCATGTTTTAGTCTGTAAAACTCTTGCTTCCAGACTTGCTCAAGGAGCAGATTTCAGCCCAGGAAGGAAAGTGGGCCGTGTGACAGAGCCAGTTGCATTACTCAGCTCACTAGTGTGTCAGGGCACTGTAGAAAAGCTATCTTGCAGATAATGATATATTGAGAAAACCTCATCTCTTCAGCTGTGTTGTCTTTATACATTATTGACAGTTTAGATCCACAGAGTTTCTGAGCAGGAACTGTTTATGAAGATGAGATTAATTTTCTGCTTTCAGTTCCTGAATCTTCCTTCCCCCTCTAGCTCACAGTAAAACTGCCCTTGCACAAAAGGTTTTGCTGCTGCCTGGCACTCTTAAAAGAGTCTTATGACTTATGCCATTGAAGTTTTGTGTCAAGATTCATGCACTTACAGGCTTCCACTACGCTCCAAATGAAAAGGCACCAAGGCTTTTATTATGGTTGGTCCAAATGTGCTAAGTTTGCTTGCTCTGATATCAAATTCCTTTCATGTTTTTCACTTACAACTGGAAGAGCTCTTGTCACGTCTTTTCAAGGAACATAAAATCATGTTCCACTGATTTTATTGGCTCATTTAATAAATATTACTAATTTAATAAACATTATTTAATATGTATCATTTAATAAATAAATATCATTATTTTATTTGTGTATGGATTGGTGAATGATTTAAAACATTTCTTTACCATGAGATTGTCAATTGATCAAAACTTAATTATCCCCATAAAAAAATCTCAAATCATTACTCCTTAAATTAAAATGGAAATTATATCAAACGAATGATAGAAAAAGTAACCCTCTATCTCCTTTGAATGAAGTGAAGCACAGATCTGTGTGTAAATGCTCAGGAGAGCAAGGAAGATTTTGCTTTCCTCTTTGTGCATCACTATCATCTGTTCCCAGTGAAGAGGCACAGCTATGGAGCTCCACTAGTGTCTCCATGGCCAGACCATTTCTTCTAGGAACTAAATCACAGAATCATTAAGGTTGGAAAAAACTTCTAAGATAATTGAGTCCAAGCTTTGACTGAGCACCACCACTCCAACTAAACCAAAGCGCTAAGTGCCATGTGCAGCCATTTCTTGAACAATTCCAAGGGTGGTGACACCACCATCTCCCTGCGTAGCCTGTTCCAATGCTCGACCACCCTTTCTGTGAAGAAATTCCTCCTGATGTCCGACCTCTACTCGCTTTGATGCAGCTTGAGACTGTCCCTTTGTCCTGTCACTGGTTGCCTGGGAGAAGGGGCTGATCCTCATCGCTCCACAACCTCATTTCAGGTAGTTGTAGAGTAATAAGGTCTCCCTTGAGCCTCTTCTCCTGATATGATTTACTCTCTAGACCCTTCCCAAGACTTGTTATTCTTCCCTGCACATGCTCCAGCATCTCAATATCTTTCTTGTAGTGAGGGACCTAGAATTGAACACAGGCCTCACCAATCCCAAATACAGAGGGGCAATCACTGCCCTGGTACCGCTGGCCACACTATTTTTCATACAAGCCAGGATGTCACTGGCCTCCTTGACCAGCTGGGAACACACTGGCTCATGTTCAGTCATTGACTAGTAACCCCAGGTCCTTTTCTGCTGGACCCCTTTCTGGTCAGCGGATGTGGATATTTAACAAGCTATCCAATTAACCTCCTGTGATTTCCCTGCAAAACGGTTGCTTTGTTGTACTCTACCTATCACCTTAAAAGCTCATCTAATAACAATCTTAATTGAAGCACATATTTTTTCTAAATCAGTGATTCACCAGTATCCATGGTGAGTTTTCCCTGTGATTACCCTAAGTTTTGTTTTAGGGGTTTTTTGGGGTATGTATACAGTAAGTGCAAGAAGCCACAGGGTTGGCAAGGTACAGAAGAGCTAAAGGAAACATTACCCTACCATGATAAGACATGAACTATGGATCTGACTCAGGGACCAAACTTATGAGTGAATGTTAGAATGTGGCTAGGAACTGGAGTACAAAAGCCACCACAACCAGCCAGTTAATGCCACTGGATGATGAAAACCATGCTAATTACATGCTTTTATTTGCCTTTACAGCCATAGGAAATTTGTGGTGAAGCACAAACTGAAAAGCCAGCACAAAAACACCATCAGTATCTCCAAATGTGTGTCAGATTTTTACAAAAGCATAAATAAGTAATTATTAAAAACCCTTTTAAAAAACCTGCTTTGCCCAAAAGCTGTAGCTGATAGGTCTGTGAGCAGCCCTTAACATGCAATCCATATTGTCCTGCCCTCAGAAGAAATAGGGATCTGCTGTCAGAGCTGCTAACAGGGACAAAATGGTCCCTGAAAGTGCAGCCCGGGGCACCTTCTTCAAGCCCTCTTGAGACCTGAAGAGCATCAATATCAGCAAGAGCAGAAGAAGAAGGCAGCAGATGCATGTCCTGGGGGCAGCCCTGGAAGAAGGAGCTTGCCTGCTCAGCCCATCAAGGCAAAGTGCTAAGGCATGGCACAGTCTTTTGTGTTGTCCTGAAACCTTGACTAATCCTTGAAAGTTTCTGAAGTCAGACCATTTTGCAGGATTAGGTAGCAAGAAGAAGGGCTACATACTGCTTCTCGAATTCACTATAATTTTCCAGCTATACTCTCAGCTACATAATGGTTTCTAGGGAAGAAACAGAAGAAGAGTGTGTGTAGATTTTGCTACACATCCTGGGCTTTGTCTGCAGCTTATTTTAGGGGTAGTCTTTGGCCATTTGCCTAGAGGCCAGTCTTTTTCAATAAATCAAACAAGGCTTGGGACATATTTATAACTTTCCTTGAGATCCCCAACTTGATGTGAGCTCTGTTGTTTCAGATGTCCCTTGGGAAGACGGTGCAGCCAGAGTGGGAGGTGGTGAAGGTCGTCCAGTACTTGCTTTAGTCCCTGTCAGCCCTATCTTTGCAGATCCAAAGGAGCTGTTGCAGCGAGCAGGAAAACTCCCTAAAATACCAGTGGTTTTTGTGGACAGACTGTTACCTTTACAGCAGGCTGGGATCCTTCCCATAACATATTAGGATGCTTTTATAGGACCTGTCTCCCTTCAGCTCTCTGGGCTGAAAGTTGTTTTGTTACTGTGAGTTTGAAGCTTGGGGTGTGAAGACTGTGACCAGCGGCCCAAGGGATTCCCTGGGCTGCAGCCACAGCAGCAACCATTTGTTTTCTTTTGACAGCCTGTGGAGGCCCTGAAGGCAGCTCAAATCCACCAGTTGAGTACAAGCTACAAACCACAACCCCTCTCCACTCTTTTAGAGCATATACCTGACAGGAATACAAGCCCTGGAGGCCCTGGCTGTGCTTTTCCAACCGTTCTCTAGAATTTCCCTGGCTTTTTATCTACCCAGGATTTGCCTAAAGGAGTTTTCTTGTATTTTGGCATCCCTAGAGCTCCAGCTGCAGATATCCCCTCTGGGAATGCTTAAAGGGTGAGGTATTCAGAGGGGTGGGAGGTCTTTCATGCTTGTTTGAAGTAACTTGGGTACCATAGGAGGTCTTCAGAAAATATGTTGTCCCTCTCTACAACTGTCAAGAAAGTGTGCATGAACGAGGTTAGGAAATCACAGAAAGGATGTTGCATCCCTAAAGCTGTCTATGAGGTTGCTGTTTTCACATCCAAGAGCACTTCCCAAAAAGTATGGCTAGAAGGAATTTTAGATAAAATTGAGGTGGAAGAAGAATATTTCTTCATTCTGTTCTGTGTAAAATATTAGACCCCAATGGTCCATTCTGTCATCCCAGTACCTTCAAACAGATAAAGACTGATCAGGTTGCTAACGCAGAGCTCATTACCACACTAGTGCCAAAAACTTATTTTTCCAAAACATGCAGGAAAAGTCTTGAAGCTCCTACAAGAGGCAGATAACTACTATGGAGATATGTTCTTGAATAGATGCTGTAAACAAAGAAATCTCTCTTCCCACTCCCCAGTTTCGAGTAGATCCAAACCTTATTGAAGACAAAGAAACAATAACCAAAAAAACCCCAACCATATGCGTCACATATGAAAGTGGCCTGTAAAGCCCCAAACTTATTTACGGATATGGTCAGACATCATGGATCCTGCCACATCTGATGTCTGGCCTCTCAATTTCTGTGAAGATTGGGGGTTTTCCATAGGCTGCCTGTTGGACAGTAATCTCCAAATTCAGCAGTCCAAAACCTGGCTCAGCAGCTGTTTGCCTGCTCTACTTAGCGTAAACAACCAGGCTGGAAGGATAGTTATTATTGCCCTGTGGCGTGTAGTAGGGTGTCTTTTCAATCTGCTCCATGAGAAATATACACAGAGGACCTCAGCTGTGGTGCACATCAACTTTTACTCTCAAACTCTCACAAAACTACTGAAGAGATCTAAACAGACCTGAATATCTTAAATAAATGTTGGCTGTTCCACACTCAGTCTGCTTCTGCATGTTACAGTTAAGCCCTACCGAGGTCAGTAGAACATACATCCTGCAGGGACGTGACCTAGACCTCACGGAGGGGTTAAGCATGCGGATTTCAGCAGGAAAAGAGAAAAAAGACGGTTGCTTATTGCTTGGGGCTTTGTTATAAACAGGTACGTCTGAAAACCATTTTCTAGCAGTGCACAGCTACAAACACAATATTATTTCTAGAAACCACCCATGGCCTCAGTGCTGAAAGATGCAGAGAGGCCTCAGCATTAGGAACGTCAAGTTCTCTTGTTCCAGACTGCGGTTTCCTTGCACCTTTCCATTTTGGCATAAGTTTGCAAAGCCACTCTCCATTTTTAATATTTAAAGGTTAGCTGACGCACCGAGCATATTCTTGGGAAATGGTGTAGCTGCAGTTCCAATAGGCATAGCTGAAAGTGGGAAAAGTAATGTGGCTCTGTATCTCAACAAATGGGGCGACAAGCTGCATGAGCCAGGAAATACATTTTTGCCTTGCCTAGGGAGTAAGTCTTACTTTCTTCCTCAAACTATAAAGATGATGGCTAAAATTAGATGATTCATGTTGATTCACTACAGGTTTAAAAACAAAAAGTCTCTCTGACTAAATTCTTTAGTGGGCAGGAGAGACTTTTTTGTTAGAAACAAAAAAATCCGAAAGGCAAAAAGCACAACACACATACACACTCATACACGCTTAAAAGTTACTGTTTTTCACCCTGGAAAATGCGGTTTCCATAATTGAGGGTTGTAAAAAAGAAGAAAACCTTTTAAAGCATCCCACTCGGTTAGTCATTCCAGGGTGGGTCAGCCTTATCATATCACGTGTTGTCCAGTAATGGTGATGCAATAAAACAGATGCTGTCCGAATTTCGTGCCACCAGTCAGCAGCAAAGCTATGCAAATCAAACCACTGTCTTTTTCTAGAAATTCCAAAACATCCCGTCTCTTCCAGGCCCTGTGCTTAGTAGCCTCTGCTTTCCCAGACAAACTAAATACATGACCGTTTATTCTTCGGCAGCACGTGGCAGGAATGAGTTCCAGACTAGTGGGAATACAGCTCAGTGGAAATTCTCATTGTGTAGAGAGGGGTACTGTACCTTCTTGGAAAAAGAGGTGGTAAAAAATAGTATTTCCATAAATTGATTACAGTCTGGTATTCTGTATAGTTTTACAATATCTATCTATCTATTTATCTATCTATCTATCTATCTATCTATCTATCTACTTATATTTTCTGGCAAGAAGTACTGTACGTAAAATCTTATCCTGAGACAGGATCAACCCACTTAGTTCTTTCAAGACACTGTATCACCTCTGAATGTTTTTACCCAACATCGAAGGATGATGACAAAGTGGTACCAATTCTGTTTCTATTTCATGTATTTCTCATCTAACTGATATGTGGATACAGAGAAAGGAAAGATAACGTGCTGTACTGTTGAAATTATTGGCTAGTTTAGTTAAACAAATATCTATTAAGTAGAGAATGTGACTTTGAGTGACTAGTTGTATTCAACTTCTATCCAAAAAATGAGGGAAAGCCCAATAAAAGGGCTACACACAAGATTTTATTGCCACAAAACAAGATAGTGTTAGGAACAGAGAAGTACAAGGATGCAATCAGAATGACTAGCAGCAAGCACAGTAGTGCCTATAAATCAGATTGAACAAATGATAAGGTATGATTTTTACATTGAATCTGGTTTTACTTGAAAAAATGGTGACATTTCTACTAGAACATGAAGCCTGTAAGTTATTTATGGCTGAACTTTCCTTCATTCTGAAGGTGAAAACAACAAATATACAGCAACACTCTCATCCCCCTTGAAATATTTCCCTGAGACACATGTCCTGCCAAGTTCTGGATGAGTTTTCTACCTTGAAAGTAAAGTTCTCTGAACATCTCTGAAGCTACTTTGGGTGCATAAGTAAACCCTAATGGGAATTTCCTCAGTGCGAAAACGCACTCTGTTTCCAATTACACTTCTAAAATTCGTAGACATGACTTTTATAGATAAAGAAGAGGTACCAGAGATTAATTTGGTTGTGTAATAAATTTCTGAAGAATTCATTTTTTTTCAAAATATGAGCCCAGCTGCAGTGAAAAGACAGGACATGATGGCAGCGGCCACATGGCAAGTGCAATTGGGCAAAGAGCCCATTACCATTGGCTTGCTGCTGGTCAGAACCGGCCAGTGTACTCAGAGAAGACACAACCAGGGTCAGTCGGTGCCTTCGTAAATTAAGCTCCAGAAAGGTATGTTGCTATTGGCACCAGAAGTTTGTTCAGCCACCGCGGTATGCATACATCAGAGAAGTTGACTGAGCTGAACACACAGCTGTGGCAGAACCAAATTGTCCTGGGACTTACCCTCCGTGCTTGAGTGGCTCCATGTTCTTTTTGCAGTGGTGGCCCTATGAGGCTGAGGCACCAGAAGCTTGACGTGAGACAGAGGTGTCTGTCATTGGAGCATCCAATGAAGCCAGCATGTTGCTTGTGGGAAACAATTCAGGATTACGAGACATTTTGAGAGGTCTCCAAGCGCTGGCCCAGGAGTGCGGTTTGGGACTTAGTAAGAGGAATAGGGCTAATTCTGGCAGGTTTTTGTTGGATTAATGGTTGAAGAAGCCTGTTTTGCAACAGAATGGCAATAAAGTGAGTTTAAGGACTAAGGGCTGGTGAAGGAAACTGCAACAAAACCATTGCTTTTCACAGGATAATACCTTTTTTTGTGTTGAAGTTTTCCCAGATCGAATATTCAAAAAGCTTCAGCAAGGCTTGCAAAAGACCCACAATGCCACCAGTTGTACCCTGCCATTGGGTTTCACGCTGAATCCTTTCTCCACCAGCACAACATGGTGGAGCACAACATGCCTGAAGGCTGAGTCTGAGCTAGTCACAGCCTTGAGGTGTTTAGGGAGTCATGTATAGACTGGATAGCCAGGAAAGGGCTGCCAATATTGGGTTTTCTTGGCCAATAACTCAACGCAAAAAATATCCTTCCATGTCTGCAACCATGTGGGCCCAGATCCCGCAAACAAGAGACTCCCCATCCCCTGAGTGATGCATGATGCTCTACCATGGCAACTTGGAGCAACTGAGCAGAAACCAGCAGTTTTCTGAGCTACAATGGAGGAATGCAAATGGTGTTTGGAAGTGGAAGAGCAGGAACTGAGACCTGTCAAATGAATATGGAAACAGAATTGAAATATAAAGACAATTTCTCTCAAAACATGAACTTTGTACCAAATATTTCAATACAACTTACACAACAAATTGAGGTAACATTGCAGTCAGAAATGGATATGCAATCTTTATGCATTCGCAGGAATGTGAAAGACTTAAAAGTGCTGTGATATTGTAGTCCATGCCATTTATTGGACGCAGCCAAGACATGTAGTGGTATGGTGTTTAATTTGAGAAGGGAACACATTTCCTGGTTCTTTTGTACTTTTTTGTTTACGTTTTGTTTGGGAGAAATAGTCTAGTTACATTTAGCATTTATGCCTTGTGAATTTACTCAAGTGAATTGTATGAAGCCAATACGGAGCAAGGGATCACCCATTCTGTTTGGAACAGGCATTAGCATGAGAGTTTGTCCTGGTTTTGTGTTTGGAACAAACTGAAGGAGTGTGGCAAATGTACTGAGCTGCAGCAACATCCTTTGTCTTTTTATTAGCACGCTGTGTGTTTAAGCAAGGGCCAATTTAACCGCACTCTTAGGTTTTGCTTTCTGACTGCAAGACTCAATACAATGAAGGAATAATCCTTGATAAATTTATTTTAAACGCCATCATGTCAAAACGGTTAAATAACTCATCAGCTTCTGAACTGACTGTGTAACAAACAAGCAGGGTCAGCAATGGCAACACTTGTTTTAGTAATTTTCCTGCCTGCAACATTATGGGTGCAAAGAACTTTCTGGATAAGGGGCAGAATCTAGAAACATTCTGTTGGGCAATTTGACAGAAGACAATAGTATTGCACAGAAACAAAATGCTTTTCTAAGTTTAAAAATAGCCAGCATTAAACAGGTGATACTGCACAGATCTGTCACTTGGACAATGTAGTCATAGAATTTATTGCTGAACATTTGTATTCCAATGTTTCCATTTCCTAATAATTCAAAGTGCTTGCCAAACATAAGGAAACCTAAATTCCAAAGATGATCCGATGCTGTGTCAAAGAGGAATCTATCATTTTCCAATAGATGATATCCAGGAAATATGCCTGCCAGAATCTCAGTGCGAGGCAATGAAATCTCTGTAACTGAAAGCAGAGGCCAACTTATTTTACACAGCTCTTCAGCGTGATTCAGTTTTCCAATACCTGGTATCTACTTTGAAGTAACCATGACTGTTTTATCTTGCCTTCTGTATCTGTAGTGTTGGAATATTTACCTTCCTTCTTTTCCAGCTCTCAATTGCAGAGCTTGTTAGTGGCTGACAGTAGGGAATTTATACGCACGAAGGATGTTAGCCATGAGCTGGTCATGGATTCGATCACCCATCTGTATCTTCTGTGTGCGCAGACTCCCAGAGTCCCTCAGGCAGGAAGGGATCTCAGGAGGTCTCTGCTCCAAGAAGGGTCAGAGCTGAGTTCAGACCATGTTGCACAAGCCTGTGTACTTTTGGGCCTTGAAAGCTTCCAAGGCGATGCTCCCTTCTTGGCAACCTCCTCCTGCACACCAGGAGGCCACATTGAGGAGCCTAGGGTGTTAGTTTGGCCTGAGGAGCCTGGCTGAACAGTGCTGTACAGCTGAATGCTCGGGCAGCATTAGAACACAAACATTCACAGACTTCCTCTACTCTTGGGTCATACCTTCCCCATGTCTCGTATCACTGTTACTGCTCAATGTCCTGGGGAAGGGCATCACAAGGAGGCTAGCAGAGACCTACGGATTCTCCCTAATGACCTAAGGAATTATATTTAAGATTGGAAAGGCTCAGAGGAGTGCTAATGCACCACAATCATGATAGTAACACAGCACATGTGAACCCTGTGTGTGAGAAAAAAAGATTTCAAGGAGGCAGAAATAAAGTTCCATCATCCATCTGCTAAAAGTGACTTGTCCTTGTTTTCCACTCTAAGAGCTGTGGACTTGGACAGGCAACAGAGGAAACCTTCCCTTCCCAGAAATTTTAACCAAGCTGAATGAATTTCTGTGAGAGAGCTGAAGTGGCTGACAGTGACGGGAAAGATAATCAATGCTAGGGTGAATGCTTTGCTTCACTGACTCAGACATGGCTCAGTTAATGTTACATTCAGTGCTTGCAAGATTCCAGCACAACCCTTGTGGCTTTCCCCACTGGTTTTCTTCACTGAATATCCATTCCTGGTAGGGCTGAAGTGGAAACGGAAAGAGAGGCATGCGCCATCAGATGCAAGTAATATGGACCCCCACAACTGAGCTTGTGCTCTTTGATAAAGTACAGGAAAAGATTATAAACTAAGCATGAATAAATTCAAGCTGGAAAGTAGGAGCTGTCTAGCTATTAGAGTAAGGGGATCTTGCAACACCCTATTCATAGGAGCAGCGGGAGGCAAAACAACATGATTATTTTTAAGATGGAGCAATCCTGTGCTTGTGAAAGGGGAGTGTAGTAACACAAGGACCTGGCCTTTGTGGTCCAGGAAATTCGAGTGCTCTCTTGATTGGTAGGAAAGGTGAGTTTAAGAAAGCTGCTTATTCATACAGAGAAAAACAAATTAATTCCCCTTTATTTTGTAGATGGTTATAATGGATTCACGTATTGTGAGTGAGTAAACACTCACAGCTTCAAATGTGGAATACTCCTCCAAAACAAGGAACACAGCCGCTCCATTTTTCTGATTTGACTTGTGGTTAGTGAAGCCCTGGGAATATTTTCTTTGCCTAATTAAGCATCAGTTATAACCAAATGTTTGATGAGAAGTGTCGTGTTTCTGGGCTCTTTGTTTTTTACAAAAAATCCCAGCAACAAAACCTTTCAAAAGCAGATGTGTCACTCTTATCTGCTATTGGGTAAACAAGTCTTGGATTTTGGGGTTTGGGATTTCACGACCTGTTGGTGTCACAACAGCTACCAGTGTCCAAGACACGTCAGGAGGTTTCAGTTTGGCTCACACACACATATAAAATCCGCAAATGTTAAAAATGTGACTGCCAGAGCACTTACCCTTTTCTCTCATACTGCCAGCCCTGGCCCAATTTAAGAAGGGCTGCAAAAACCTCTCCATATTTCTGTGTGAGTGTTCAACCAAACCTCCTTCATATCTGGCAGACCTTCCCCTGAGGGTGGTCTGCAGCTGCTGGGCTGAAAATTGTTGAGATGCTACTTATTTTCAGGGAGCATTTCTGGAAATTCAATTGATTTCCAGTATGAAATACCAGTCAAAATGGTTCTTCTACAGAAGGTCTAACTGGTTGCTGTTCACCACAGCTGTTAATTACCTTTCTCTGCCCTTATTTGTCTGTCAAGCCAATGTAATTTCCCACAGCCGTAGATTCTGTGGGCAAAGCAAAAGCAGTAGGTGTCATATATCTTAATTATAACACTCATAAAGAGGCTAGAGAAGCATGGTCAAGACAAACTGAAGATTCTGGGGTGGGCCAACGCTTCTAGAAAACCACATCATCTGTGGAGTCAAATGGATGTAGTGAGCAGAGTTTCACAGGGATTTAATCTGAGTCTGATACGATGCAGCATTTCCAGGTCTGACCTGGAAAGGACCAAGGACCTGGACCAAGGATAGAGTAAGGTATTGTAGTAAATGTGCAAATGACACCAAGCTGGAGAGTTAGTGACACCAAGTTAATGGCACCAAGTGTGAGGTTAGACCCCAAAGAAATCTTGCCATGTTGGAAATACGTCATGGAAACAAAATGGAACAAAACATTTTTCCACAGAGACAAGTGTGGGGTGTGCAGGAACTGAGCGGAAACTAGGCGGCACACCAGTAGGAAAGGGCCTACAAGATGAACATGAGCCAACAGATTTGTAGAACTACAAGAAAAGCAAAAACTGGGCTCCATAGAGAATGGCCAATAAGACACATGGATGGAAAACCCCAAGAACTGTAGTATAGCACAACCACACCTGGAACTGTGTCTAGCTGGGGGGTTTGCACATTAAGAAGGACATAACTACTTGGAAAGAGTACAGAGAAGAGTAATGACAAAGAATATGAGCCTGGAAAATAGAGTCTTGGCAGAAAGTTTGGATTTATTTGTGTTTCTCCTGAAGAAGGGATGGCTAAACAGGGACATCACAGGTTTCCAAACCGTGAAAAACTGCTGATAAGGTGAAGAGAACAATAATTTTACATACCCATAGGGTATGAAAAATGTCTATGGGTTGAACACAGCTAGGACACTCCCAGGAGCACGGGAAGCAAAGAATGAGGTAAATGACCAGAGGAAGAATGTTTTGGAGACTGCTAGGAGCAGTCTGGTTAAATTCTGATCAGCAATGATGCAGCTACAGCTGACCCAGCTGTGGGACAGCAGAGATGAGTTAGACAGCCAGCAGAGGTGGAAATCACTGACCTGGTAAAACAACACTTGGAAATAGGGATGATTGCTCAAAGCTATTTTAAAAATGAGCCCATGCCACTTCAAAGAAACTACAGCTTCACAGCTCTTTTTCATGGCTGCCTGGAAACTCTGGGCAGTTATGCTCTGGGGAGATGGGGCTCTATGATGCCACTTGAGAGCAATTAACAGAAAGCATGGTTTAATGTTTGGCAATAAATGTTTCATTGTCTGGTTTAGTCACTCTCTTCTCACCATTGCAACATCACCAGGACAGCATTAATTCCACAAGTCTTACCTTAGCTAGTATTTTACCTTAAGATAGAGAGAAACAGAAAAAAGATGTGAGTTTAGTGTGGCTTGGTTTACATTGCAGAGTATATGGAAATTAGGGTACCTATGCCAAAAGGGCACTGAACTGCACAGAAAAATGTTTCTTTAATAATTTCAGAGGCTGCCACCAAGCATTACCACCACTTTGGGTATGTTCAGTATGCTTGAGTTCCTTCCAGGTACCATTCAGGTCTCTCATAAAAATTGCAATATATGGGGGTTACGGGGAGAAAAGTTTCAGGATTGAGATCCTGAGGTCCACTGACCCAGGTAATCAAAGCTAGAGCTGCCCCCAGAAACACTTTCAGAAGTGGTGAGCTACTGTTCCTAAAGGTTTTGTTAGACAGGGCTCTCTCATGTTGTGAAAGGACCAAGAATGGGGCATTTTCATAAGCCCCAGAAACACATCTTTTATCACATGTTTATCCGATAAATGATATGTGACATGTCGTGAAACATTGTGTCCCAAAAGAGCAGATGTGCACAATGAGGTAACAGTGCAAGTTCTTACGGTGAAACAGCTTTTGATAATGACTTGGGACAAAAAATAATGTCAAAAAACTGTGGGGAGTTGATGTGAAGAGTAACACATCAATAACTTTTGGCTAAAAATACTCCGATGTTACATATACCCACTATTCTTTTATTCTATTTTGATGGCTTTACACATGAGATGTTTTTCTGAGGACTGGAATTGTGCCTTTGTTGAAAATGTATTATGAATATTTACTCATCAAGGTTTTACAAGGAGTATCTTTGAAGTTTAACCTCCATAATGACTATAAAAAGTCCTGAAAAGACAGAATCCAATCTGAGTGTCATCAAAAGTTGCACAAGATACAGCAACAGGGAAGGATTGAGGTTAATCATGGAATTATACAGCTTCATGGTCTTCCTCATCTATTATACCAGAGCAGGCTGCTACAACAGAGATGAAAGAGATTTCCTGAGTGGTACTGGCTTCAGTGTCAGCAAAATCAGCAAACTACATCCTGCAGGGGAAGGTATTGCTGAAGTGGTCAAGACACTAAAGATCTAACAGATTTATAGAGCTGCATAAGCAGGTTTTTACATAAGATTTCTGGGCTGAGAAGATGTGCAAATCACTGGAATGCTTTCATTGCAACCAGATGGTACACAAGACGGGAAATATCAAGTGTGAAACCATCAAGAGGAGGAGGTCAAATGTCAGCCATTGAGGTGGTAACATCTGGATGTTTAGTAAGTCTGCGTGGGAAGAAATTCAGAAGTCTGTTTTAGGCAGTACTTAATTTTCAATTTAAAGAAGTTCATAGATGATGGAAAAACCCATTCACTTATTGCACTAGCAAAATCAAGTAAGTTTTTTGTTTTCTAAACAACAGTTCTTTAATGAATAGTACCTTCTATACTCAAGTGCTGAAATTTTCCATCTCTTTGATGATTAACAGAATGAGGCTGATAAGTCTGTCTTTCAGCTCCATAATGCACTCTATCTCCTAGACCTTAATGTGGTGGCCTCTTTTTCCCTCCCTTTTTTCAGAACAGTGAAACCAGAAAATTATATTCACTGTAGTGTCAGCACCGGGCTTAGTGTATTTAAAACTGTTAATGGAAAGAAATCCTATTTCACAGGGTTCTGTAAGAAGAAGTTTGAGGTGATGTGAGCAATTCTGCTTGGGCATTTATGCCAGTTTACATTGCTGCTGACAGTAATAATCCCTTGACTGCCCTCACTCAGAGCTTGGAACTTGAGAACATTTTCATGTATTTCATGACAATATCTGTTGACTTTATTCTCCCAGCATCAAGGCATGATGAAAATTGTTTCATCAGCTTGAAATTTGACAGTCATTAGTCTGAGTTTCAGACCAACAAAAACTGGAAAAGTGATGATCAAGAGTGCATAGTCTTCCAGGCACATCTGGCACACTTCTATTTCATGTAAGTTTTTGAACTTGCTGCAATGCACTTCCTTTGGAGAGGTCTTTCTGTATGAAAGGTTTATTTTCTCTCTATTTTATTTTATTTTGGAATAATAATAAAAAAATATTTGTGAAGAATATTGTCTGGTTTACAAATGGGGTGCTAAACCAGCAATCATTCACGTTATCTGCCGCTGTAGACTTAGGAAGCCAAAAGAAGTCTGAGTCAGACAGGCCTCTGAGGTCCCAAACTGCATTTATTTTCCTAAATTCATGCTGAGCCCTAGAGGAATTTAGCTGCCTCAATAATTTTTCTTGATTTTGTTCATAAAATCTCCAGACTTTTTAACAATCACATTCTAGATAGTGGAAGAACTACAAACCCATCTTTTTATATCAGCACATAAAACCATCTGCAGATAACATGCTGGTAACTGTTTGGATAGCAGTAACACTATCAGACAATAAATCCTTTGTCGTAATTTCAGCTAAAATAATCCCCTTCTCCTAACCAATGCAAATAGAATTTTAAAAAGAAATAAACAGACCTTTGAGGAACAGTTTTAATGCCTCGCTTGGATATGCTACATTTCTCAATAGGAATCTGAAGGTGAAGCCCTTCCCTGTAATGGGTGGAAACAAATACAGACACAACGAACAGAACGATAGAACGAGACAAGCTTCTCTAGGTAACTGGGAAGAGAAGGGTGCAGGGAGGAAATATTTTGTTGTCTTAAAGTTGGTTTGAAGCAGTTTTTGAAAACGTTTTATGCTTTAATAATATGGCTGGGGGAGTGGGGAGTTTTTGCCTAGAATAAAACTGGAAGAATGATTCACCACATGTCTGCAACTGTTCCTTGATCCCAGTTAAGTTTGACACCACTAACACCTATGAGTCAGAGGAGGCTCTTTGGGATGTGCTTTGCCTGCCCTGTTTTGAGACTGTTGCAGTAGGATCTTTACCCAAGGCTGGAAACTGGCTCCCAGCACTGCCTGTGTCAGTTTTTCCTACCCACTATCAAATACCACCAGCCTCCACCAAGAGAAGGGATCTATTACTACATCCCATGATCTCTGCAGTACAGCTGTACTAGTCTATACTTTACTGTCTATGTCCAGGACCTCAATGCTGTTTATCATCTCTCCGTAGCCAAGATAACAGATGTTCCCATAGGGACTTTGCGACACAGTGTTGAAGATGAACATCTGGAGTGGTCAACATAGCCCAAAAAAGGACAGCTGTGACAACCAGCAGTCGAGCCATGGGAAGGTTTTGCGCGTCATGCTTGGAAGATTCTTTATTCTCCTTGAATTTTCATGTACTCTGTCCTTAAGTGCAAAAACCAGTTCTGCTTCTAAAATGATATGATGTAATTTGGATATTTGACAAAGTAGAAAATAAGGGAGCTCTTCCATGTATGATGCCATCTTACAATCACATCTTATGTGTCTTTGTCTTGTTTGGTTCCAAGATTGCTCAATCTCTGAGCTGCTTCAGCTTTCTATCTGGACTTGGCCTACAATTCCTTAGACAACTGTTACCACATTTAAATTTTTGGCTAATGGACAGGCATCTATCTTATGGAGCCATTTTCCAAAAAATGTCATGAGCAAATGGTAATGAGAATACTTGGAAGCACATTTGATTGTTTTGCTGGCTACATTTATGCAGAATTAGAATATTTTACAGCAGTTCTCATGATTTCTTTCAGTTGTATACCTACAACTTGTAGTTGTAGCAGTTGCTGATTTTGGTTTTTTGTGGGGATAAGATGGAGTTGTTAATGAACCTCTTGCTAAACAGTCTTATCTATGCTGCAGAGAATCTACTGCTGGCTGCTCTGTAAAACGAAATAACCAAAATAATTTCTGAGAGCCATTTTTCTCCACATTGAAGTACCAGCCACAGCCACCACCTACAATCAAAAATATTTTATATATACGGCACATGGTCTTCTTCTTGGAAGACAGATGTTAGAGAATGATGTTACCAAATAATTCAATACATGTGGAAGCAAGATTTACCAATAGGCAGAGCAAGTCAGCAACAGGTCTGGAACAGAAGACATGGTTTTTATGTGAAAGCAAGTATGGATTCAGCTTCCTGATTTCACTTCAAAGTACTCATTGTAATATGAACTGATGGACAATGTTAACAAATAGTCCAGATAAGAAAGATTTCAAACAAATCCTCATGTCTGTTGTGCTTGCTCTGTAGGTATTGATTGTAAGAAATTGACACTTAAGCTAAGACCGGCTTTGGGAATACAGAGAAAGGTGTTTAGGAGACATTTGGCAGATGCTTAAACAACTCAGCAAAGCTCTTCAGAGGGAAGGTTATCTACTGAATTTTTTTGCTTTGAAAAAGCTGACGAGTAATTTTCCATGTCAGTCAGTCTGAATAAGCAATCTCTGGCAGTGATACCACCTGGAAAAAAATGATTAAGGGGTTAGTTAGCATCCCTGTCAATCATGTAAAATCATTGCTGTTGGTGATCTCAGGTCTCTAGCGCAGAGTAATGGTTTTGTTTCTCAGTTGTTTACTTTGGACTGATTTACTATGATGCACTTCATTTACACCTGATGCTTTTCCTGAAGTGGAAGACAGCATAGGATTCAGGTTGCAGCTTGGTATGTAAGGCAACTTTTCATGGTACACCATGTCCGTCTGCTGGGAATCAAAACACTCATCTGCTGAAAGTTCTGTAGAGTTTTGTCATATTGGGTTTTGTTTGTAAAGCCTTTAACAGGGTTGTAATTATTTATCTTGGTCACTGGCTCTTCCTGTGGCATTTGTTTTACAGTCATGGTCAGAAGGAACTGCGTTCCTGTTTGCCGATAAAGGATACAGTTTTCTTGTGGAGACAGGGAAAAAATCCCACTGGCATTTGGCTTTCTGGCTTTCCTGAAGATACAGAGTAACTGTTGCATCTGACTTCAGGCTATACAGAAATGCTTTAGCTGATGTTTCTTTGATTTATTATTGTCTGAACAAAAACAGTGTCTCTAGAATTATGTGCTTTTAAAAAATCAGCATAAAGCCCCCGTGTTTTCAAAATGCTTACGTAAAAGATTTTTATTTTTCTTTTCTGTTTTTAATTGACTTCAGAATTTACAATCTCAAAGGCTGACATTGAGTGCATCCTGCCCTGCCTGAGTTTACACTGCCCTTGAGCTTCCACCTTGTCTTAAAAAAATGAGGGAAAAGTACATCAGTTCCTACATTCATGCTCTCTTTCATTCAGCAACTCAAACTAAAAAAAATTTTTTAAATGACAAATGTATTGTAATTTTAAAAATAGGTACAATTATGATTACCATTTTTTCTGCTCACCACTTGTAGCTTTAACACTCTTAACTTAAATTCGCTTCACAATCTCCTGGAATTCTAACTGTAAAAGGTTAAATCATTGCCAAAGCATGGTCTTACAAGAAAAATTGAGAAAAATTTTAAAAAAAACCCAGTTCCTGTACTGCAGTCTGGGATTCTTGTGCTTCTTCAAGCCCAGCCTCCCATCTCTCTACTCTTCTAGAGCTTTGAGAGAAAAGATTGGCACACACGAAGCTATTACTTTGGGAAAAGTTCATTTGACCTTTAAGGTAACTTTGCCAGTGCTGTAATTGCTGCTCTCTGAGGTTGTACTATGTGATAATTAATTTGCAGGAAGTTTTGGATATCTCCGTGTTAAAATATCGGTTTTGTTACAACGAAAGACCTCATATGGTTGCTAAATTTGCAGAACAAAAAGATTCAACAAATTGGTTTGTTTTCAAAGAGTAAGTAAAAATAAAGTTTAAATATTATCAAAAGGTTATTTGGGAGGAATTTCAAAATACTCCTGCCAAGAAAAATACATTTAGAAGCTGATGGCAAGGTCAATATTTACAGTTTTTATTCTTTAACTGTCTTAGCAAAGACTTTTCAGCACAAACAAAGATACCCTATAATTAGCCATCCCCTCGGACCTTCCTGTCGGATTTTCTCTCTCATAATTCTGAAGAATGACCATAAGTCTTCATAAAGAAAGGCAATATTTTAATATGCCAAAAATTATATAAGCATGCTGGAGGTGAAACATTTATTCCATTAGAGGGTCCTATATTTAAAAAATAAATGGCCTTTTAAATGACGCACAAGAATTTCCTTTCAGACTGGTCTTGTGAAATGTAGTGGCTTTGTCTCTGTCGTGGTTTGGGAGGGAGGCCTTTTGGTAAATAATAAGCTTTTTTAGTTCTTGTCCAATTATTCCTTCAGATGCAGTCTAATGTAGGGTTCTTTCTGGGGCAACAATAATATTACAGTAAGTGCTCTGTCTTCAGAGCAGAAGGAAATGGATTTTAGGAAAAGATATTCAGCTACACCTGACCTTTGCTGTCAGTTGACCTGCAACTATTTTTCTGTCCAGAGTGAGCCATTGAAAGGACTTCTAAATCAGTATTTTATCAGTCCATAAATCTCCTTATAATCCTGTTGACAGGTGCAGTCCTTGAACGCATCCCCAGCAGGCTGGGGATATGCAGGTCATTGCCAGCCCTTTGTGGCCAGGTTACAGACCAGCAGAGGAGAGGAAAAAGCAACCCTTCACAGGGTGATTAGAAAGTGCACATTGTCAGGGATGCTCAGCACTTCCCTTTTGTTTTAAAATAGTGTATTAGTGATGGTGCTGACAGTGGAGACACTTCCTGCAAGGACCTGTATCATTCTTCCTATCTGGTACAGGCTTTCTGAGTCTGGGATGATAAACGCCCAAAGGCTTCACAGCAATTCTTTTATTGCTATGTGCAACCATGGCACAAAGCTGCACAAATACTGTTGTTTCACTGAAGAGTTTAAGTGTGTGGTAGAAAATGTGGCTGTTTTATACACAGGGACAAAAATTCACAGGCGTGAGCCTAAATGTGCTCTTGATTTCTTGCCTGCCTGAGGATGACTGATCTACCCTGACCAAGAAAGTTAGGGCTAGAGTTCATTGCCTTGTATTGTACAGTACGGCAACTTGTACCTGGAAACTTCTTAGGTCGTTGAAGGAAGTGAAAACTAAATTTGAGGAGAATTCTTCATTTCCCTAATTATATACCCAGCTGCTTTACGTAGTTCACAGGTGGGTGAACGCTTCAATTCAGCTAGAGCAAAATATTTCCAAATTAAATTATTGGTTATGAATTCAGAACGTGAATTTACATCAGGCACTGAGGTTATGTTTGGAGAAGCTGCTTAGGGCTAAAATTTGCCTGAGTTTTCCAAGTCTCTGTTCTCTATACTCCCAGGATTCATAACACTTTTTTTTTTCTCTCTTTAAAGTTATCCATCAATTTTGAATATTTAGTAGAAAACTATTAGCGGCTTTTACAGCTTCGATTTAGCCAATGCTCTCAGGTGATCGAGGAAAATCTGTAGAGACGCTGAGAAGTGGAGCAGTTCGTGCCTTTGTATCAGCCTTGGTGTTATGTTTCTATGTCTGCCTCTACAGAAGCAAAAGGCTTTCCTCAGTCTAAACCATGAGCTTTCCTGCCTCGCTGAATCTGGAGTTGGAGTACTTGCTGCAGAAAGTTGAAATTTCAGTTCTAGAGGATGTTGCTCAGTCTAAATGACAGTGAAAACAAGTCAAGTAAATTGAAATGATTTTCCTCTGTCTTCTGAAGGTGATCAACTCTGATGACCACATTTTTGTGATGAACACATTTGTGTTTCGTGATATTTTGAAAATGTCATTTGAATTTAGAGGACCTGACTTTTTACCAATGTTTCTGAAAATTTAGCTGGTGTTGTTTAAGTTGCTTCCAGGGCAGTATTATTCAAAAAGGTCCTCCAGTAAGACACCATCAATTACTCCTCATTTTACAAAGTCTGTCTGCTGGTTTACCGCGTTATGTCTGGGGACTTCATCTGTTGCAGATGCCTCTTCATTCTTTTGTGTGACAAAATAAGGTTCCCTTCTGTAATAGATCAACAGTTCATTCCCAAGTTCACTTGAAACTTAGACAGCTCTGTTTCAAAGGGAAAATGGCAAATACTGTAAAATACTGATGAAAATATTAAAAAGTCTTCAAACCTTCAAGTTTTTTGGTAATTAATTTGCCATGTCCTCCATTCTTTCAACTACCTCTTTAAACACACTTGAGGAATACTTAGAAGGGGACTAAGGTGCAGGATTCAACACCCAGACTTTGTAAACATCTGCAGGTCAGACAGCAAGGGTGGCAGAGACCAACATTTTGACACTCAAATACCCTTGGAGTCAGGAAGAGGAAGGTGCTTCCCAGGATTTTGATCCCTAGGAGCTTTTGGTGCATACCAGAACCATCAGTCTCCTTGAGTGGTGAGATCAAGAGCTACCTGGGCAGGCAACGGGTACCACTGACCCACCAAAGTGGTGATATCCTGTCGGAGCTGGCCCATGCAGCAGGCAAAGAAGGATGGTTGCTGCCCTTAACTCCCTGAAATCTGGTTATGGAGTAGATGCAGCCAGGATCTCTGAGATGCTCTGGGGAAGGTCAGAAAACAACAGATGAGATTTGCAGCAAGGCAGATGCTAGCTAGACNGGTGGGGGGAGAAGCCACTGGGTGAGTTGTGCAGCCCTGGGCGAAAGAAAGCTTCATCCTTGGAAATGCGTTCTTTGGAGAAGCTCAAGACACAGCTGAACATGGCCCTGAACAACCTGAATTCCTCTTGGAGTTAGCCCTGAACTGAGAAAAGCTTGACTTGAGGGCCACCAGCGGTCACTTCCAGCCTCCTTCCCATCCTATCCCATGGGAAAATGACTTTTATGCAGGACACCTGGGTAGGGTAGATGTGCAAAGACTGAATAAAACATTCTCACACCCTTCAGAGAGATAAGGTGAAAGAAGATAAATGGCTCCAGAAGAAAGGTTTAGAATAGAAGTCTTGTTCAGATACTGAGGTTATAGAAAATACTCTGCAAAGTTCTCTCAAGGATGCACTTTTTGCAACATACAATGATAAATCAATTATCTTCTGAAAGGATTTAGTTCAAATCCTTAAGTCAGCAGAAAGCATGACAGTAGTTAGTACTGAGCAGCCGAAAACTGTTGGATATTCTGGAAGGTAATCCTCTTCCAATTCATTGTGATATTGTGGGTTTCATTTTTATTTAAGAGAAAGTTCTTGTTAGAAAACATTCACTGTGTCTGTAACAATGATATTATAATAAGTTTAAATGAGTGCAATTTTTAAAAATCCTCAAAAATGTACTACATTTTTTTCATTAAAACTTTTTCCAAAAGTAGCTTTGCTTTTACTTTTACTTTGTATGTTGTCTCCCCGAGAAAAAAAAGTCATTGTACTGAAATAGGAAGACATAAGTCCATTTATAAGTCAAGTGATGAACATTTTAAGGCTGAAAATACTTTGAAAAGACAGGCAGTCCTCTCCTAAACTATAGTATGAACAAAGCTACTACAGTCTTCAAATCCAACATAAGGCTAGGCTTTATGAACATCAGTGGAGGCTATCATCAGTCCTCTGCTAGATACGCGAATAGAAATTATCAGCTTTCTGAATTTAAAGTCCCACCTAGAAAGGAAGATAATGCTTGGTAAAATCATGACTTATATGTAAATTAAAAACTTGACTCTATGTAAAAGTCCATGAGTAATGATTTTTTATACCGCTTAGGTTTAAAATTTCTCAGAAACAGTGGTTAAAATGTTTTAAGTGCTAAATCACAAGTTAGCTTTCCAAACTAAATCAACTGGATGGTACAGAAGACTGCAAATCAAAGTTTGCATCTTTTGCTTAAGACACTGGTCCAAGGTCTGTTGAAGTTAACTGGAATCTTTCAAGTAAATTCACCTTGAACCTTGAAAGACAAACAATATGTAAGCACTTATGCCTTTTTAATCACCTTCTACTCCCATACAGGATTTGCAAAGAAATGGGAAGCTAGCAAATGGATATGAGCTTCTGAGTGTTGTGTCTGAGGGGCAGTAGTGATACATGCTAAATATCCCATTTCAGGGCTCTGGTGAACAAAAGTTCACAAAATCTGCAGGCAAGCGTGGACTCTGCTGCTGTATGCACGTTCCACCCTTTCAGGCTGTAAATCTTACAGGGGCACTGGGTCATCCTTTGCAAGACCCAAGTCCTTCCTGGGTCTGTCCCAAGCCTGCTGCAACACCCTCACTCCCAAAATTAACATATACCTGTGATATGTTATATAATGGAGATACCTGTGATGGGCCCAGGGTTTACTTTCTCTTTCTGGTACCTCTAGGTATCCATGTACTGAGTTTGACCTCTTTGCTTGGCGTGTTTGCACTGCTAAGCCTGATCCCAATATTTCCAAGTCCTTAAAATACAGTCCTACATCTCACCATGAAGCATGACATTCTTAGCGCCATCTCATTCAGCCACCTGCAATGTGCTTTGAAGTCAAAAGGCTACCTGGAATTAAGATATTTTTGGTGCTCACCTGTCTTGTAGGTACTGGTGTCATATGACAATCAGCCAGATTTCCAATTCTTTTCTTTTTGCACCAACACGGATCCATTTTGCACAGGCAAAATTCCAAAGCATGAAGGGAAGCAGGACAGAAGCTCTGGAGAAGCCAGATGCTGCTGCTGGGAACAGGGAAGACAGGAGGGAGTGGGGTTTATTGCTTTTGGGAGAAGTCCTCCCCATTCACAGCCCAGGCACTGCAACCCTGACTTCCCGATCAGCACTTTGTATTTACACAGCTTTTTACATCGGTGTGGAGCAGGGTTGAGCGTACTTTAGTGGGCAGGGTCAGAACTTGGTGAAGAATTTGCATCAACTCCAGCCAAAACTTCCGCATTTGCAAATCACTACAACCTCATAGTGTGGAAAAGTGCATTAAATTGTTAATATTTTTACGGGACTGGAGGCTACCAGACCCCACGCTGGACATCTGTATCTTTTAATGGCAAAATTGCAAATTTACGACTCTGCTCTTGTCTGATCTAGCTCCAAGTAATGATACACAGACCTGTAACAATGAGAGGGTTTCCCAACAGATTTCTGGGGATTTAGATTAAATTCAGTGGCAGTCTTGGTAATAGATGCTCTAATGTAGTTCACTAAATTTTTAAAATCTCTTCTGTGAAATGACTACCTAAGGTACTGAAACACACTCCTGATCATGCTTCTTTCTTACGAAACACTTGCACAGCAAGGTCTGAGCACTCCCTGCCACCTGCTGCTGAGCTAGCTGCTACTTGGCCCCTGTGAAAAACTTCTGCCCTCCTTCTTAGTACAAAATTGCTGGTTTGGTCCTTTTCCCCACTTCATTCTGAAGTTTAAACCAAGGGTTGGGGTGCAATCGCACAAGGTTCCCAGCTCACGTGCTCCCTAAGAGCTAAATTTTGGTGTAGTGCCATCCGATTATTATGCATGATATCTAAATATTAAATATGAGTCTTAGATCAAACTGAGGAGTATTGTTTTGTTACCATAGTTAACATTTTACTGCAGGAAACCTGAGCTTCATACCTCAGCTGAAATGAAAGGACCTTTATGGTAAACTTCCCTTCCCTAGTTTCCTAATTTACTCACTCCCTAAAAAGCCCAGACCTTTACAGACTGATGCTTTTGTGCAGACGTGGACGAAAATTGAGCATAAAGCAAGCTATACAATGAAAAATTATGTAACTTCCAGCCTGAAACTAAAATTATGTTGCTTCAAACAACTGTTTTCTATCTTAGCTGCTGGAGAGGCGGAGGTGCTAAAACTAACTACAGCCTAGTTTTGCCTAATATAAGAAGTTAAGGCATGAAACAGACACAAGACTAATGTGGAAAAGTGGGGCTGTAACTTTACTGGAACTAGAAATCTAGCCATAGTCAAGATGCTCTCTGGGCATTGTATGAGTTTCCTGTCCTTGGATAAAACACCAAATCTAGATTAAAAGCTCCCCCTTGCTTCAGGAACACAGCCAGAGAGATTAGGCTGGGTGTCAGGACCTAGTCCCAGCTGCTCATGCTGCCCGAGGGAGCCACGTGGCAAACGCTCTTCTGCTGCAGGGCAAGATCCAGACCTCTCTGTGTAGGGATTGGTCCTTGGCAGTGGGTCCTTGCTTAAATATTAGCTTAAATATCAGCTACCTGCCAGCCATACTCTTTGGAGCTGGCTTTTCAGGAAGATAAAATCTCCCAAAGCACCAAAGAAAAACCTACACTCATTGACACTGGGCACATGGTCAGAGGAATGCTGTCTGGGCAAAATACAAAAGGCAGCAATAAAACATCCTGCTGCTGTGAAGCTTTCCTATCCAGCCTCGTGGAAACCAGCCTAAAGCCAGAGAACCCTGTCTGTGAAGGAGGTGGAAAATTTCACAAAGTGAGAAAAACTTGAACCTTTGTGAAGAATCTGTGTTCACCCTCCCCAGCGCTGCAATAGGCGGTAGCCCTGCACATGGCACAGGACCTTGTCTCGTCCCACTGGTGTGGACCACGGGGCATCTTGCAGCATCTTCACCACACCACTACCCTAGGCAAGCCTAAGGAAAGGAAAATCCCTTTGGGAAACTTGTCCTCATTGGCATGCAGGAGCGTCTGACCATGAGTTGCAAAGAAACAATTGCACATCCACTGACAATCTGACACATGGTAATTTGGGGGGCTTTAACCCACTCTTACTATATTCGGGAGCATTTTTCTCAACATTTGAATGTTTGGGGCTGGCAAAACAGCCTCAGTGGACGATATTTGACGCTTCCTAGATTTTCCATGCATGGTAAGCCCACAAGCCTGAACCAGCTGGGGCTGGCCAAATCCCCTTCCCTGTCGCGCAGATTCATGATGTGCCAAGGAAGCTCCACAAGTGGAGGCTCAAAGGTGAGAAGGCATTGGGCAGAGATGAAACTTTTGCTGCCCATTTCACATCTCTTCAAATGACTCTTAACATCCAGGAGGAGAAAATACGGAGAAAATCTCTCCCTGCACATGCAGGCTGGCAAACATGAGACCTTTCTACTGCAGCCCAACACGTGATGGTCCTTTATTTGGATTCGACTTCTCTCCCATTGCCTCACTGCCGGTGATGAATACCCCCAAATTTGTCCCAGAAGCATTGTACCTGGCCATGTGGAAAAGGACAACTGTCTGCTGCGGAAAGAGCAGCAGATTGGGCTGTGGTTACGGATCCTGTCTGCGGCTGAGGGCTCGCTGATGGAGGAGCCTAGATCCAGCCTTTAGTGATGCTCCTGCCTTCCAGAGGTGGCTGGCAGAGGTTGCTGATGTCTTTGGCTGCCCTCAGTGCCCCTCATTCAAGGTCCTGCATGGAATTCCTTCCTCTGCCAAGTGGTTAAAAAAAAAAAAAAAAGAAAGGAAAAAAGGAGAAAGAAAATAATTAGCCTTACCATTTTTTACACTTAAAAAAACAGTTTGGAAAATATGTTGCTTAAAATCAACCCCCATTTAAAAAAATTAGTTCAAGATGTTGTCACTTCCCGAGCCAGGAGACATTGGGAGCACAATGCAGGAAGCCTGTCCAGCCCCTGCACTGCCGTCGGACAGGGACAAGTTATTATAGTGTGGGTGAGATTAAAAAAGGTTCTGAGCACCCAGACAAAATTTTCCTTTGTCTCTGTGCAGTGTGCGTGCAACCCAGTCTGTGACCTGCACTGACCAGGGGATGGAAACGAGGTTCAAGAGTTTTACCTCTATGAAGTCATTCGTTTCAGACAAATTGCAAACAGCAGCACAGATCCATCTGTGGTAAAGACTATTTCTGCCATGTTGCCAGTGGCATGCTGCTAAACAGGGCTGCCACAGACTCTTCACCCCACAGGCCACCCTCAGGAGATCAAACTGTGGGACTGTCAGGGAGAGATGCAGGATGCTGATGCCAAGCAATCACAGAATCATAGAAAGGTTTTAGGTCGGAGGGGACATTAAAGGTCATCCAGTTCCAACCCCTCTGCCTTGGGCAGGGACACCTTCCATTAGACCAGGTTGCTCAAAATCCCATCCAACCTGGTCTCGAACACTTCCAGTGATGGGGTGTCCACAGGTTCTCCAGCAACAGATTCCAGTGTGCCACCACCCTCACTGTAAAGAATTTCTTCCTAATAACTGATCTAAATCTCCCCTTACTCTAATGCAGGAGGACCGTGAGTCAGCTATGAGAGACATAGGAATAATTAAATCGTTTAAGTGAGCAAGAAACACAGTGCTCTGTGTTTCTGTGTCTGTGTTTGTGTTTGTTAGGGTATGATACACACACCAAGAGCAGAGAGGCACGAGGATGCCTGTTATCTGTTATTCTGTTATCACATTATCTGTGTTCCAGCATGACCATGACATCATATTCACAATTTATTTTAGAATTGGGAAAGGAGAGGAGGAATAGTTTTTTTCTCTCTAGCACTTCAGGACCAGATCCAAATCTCTTTAAAATCAATGGGCACATTTCCAATGCTTTCATTAGGTTTCAGCACATACCCTAGCTGCAGCGGAACAAACGGGGATCATTATTTAGGCAGATAAACCTTCCATCACCTTTAACTAGCAGTGAGTTTCAGTGTGACAGAGACATAACTTACGTTTGGGAGTCAGTACATTGCTTGCTAACTCTCTAACAACACTGGGAGATACGTGCTTTTGGAAGACTCCCTAGAACAACATTTCAAGGAGATATAAACTGGCATCTGCAGTGCATGAGCTGTTTCTTCCAGGAGCCCCTACTTTTTCTTCTCATCTTTCTTTTTTTGTTCCTCATTTCCTTAGCATCAGCTTCCCCTTTCTTTGATTTATCCTACAGTCTTCACTTCAGTGAGGCAATGCTCAGTGTACAGAATATGAACTCCAATTTGAATTTCTTCATTTTAAGGCAACTCTAATCTGACCTTTCTCCATTTTTTTAGCTTTGCAGCTCTTTTCAGCATCTTATAAGTTAAAATACATGGTATTGTAGTGTGAAATAAAGGTTTATAAGACACAGGACAGAATTGAAAATTCCATTTTCAACTTACATTATAGTAGACAGAACAGCACCATGCTAATGGCTGGATGCAATAATTGGAAAAGTTTTTTCCAGCCTAAACAGTTCTATGAGTCTATGAATAAGATTAGCAAGTGCACATTTTAATGCAGATGCAAGTAGAAATTACAGATTTTTTTTTCTAAGTGTTAGCTGTATACATTTCTGAAGAATAACAAGATTTAAGTTTAAAGGGTCTAAAACATACTTTAAAGTAACTTTCACATATAGAATATTATAGCATTGAATCTGCATCTCCCAGGATTGTCCTTAGAAAGGACTTTATTTCCTACTTTTAATGTTATCAAAGTCTCGACTCAAATTTTTGAAAGTGAATGTCAGAAGTTACGTTTTAAGAGAATTTACTGGCAATTGAAATATTTACTTTTTGAGGTTTTTTCAGGGGTTGAACATTTAATAAACCAGTCTTTGATAATATATTTAAAGTGCTTAAATATGAATTTAAGAAACTGAATTGTGAAAGTTGAGTTGGTTTCATTTAACAATCTTTTAAAAAAGACTGTTGCCTGTAAATGAAGATCCACACCTGTCTACTAAAAAGGTTTAATTTCATAAAGTGGTTTGAAGAAACAGAAGTATTTTTCCCCTCTCCCTTAAGGACAATACACTGAAGAGATTAGCAAATACATGTTATTTGCTGCCTCAGATTTTGCTAGAAGAGAAAACATTTGTTTTCTCATCAAAGTGATAGGAGTCCCATTTTATCATCAGCTGTAGGAGTATTCACTCTGTATTCAAGTAAACGAAAAGCATGGCTACAGACTTATAGGTTTGGATTTCGGATCAGTTGCTAAAAATTATAACACCACAAGAAATCAGTTATATGATAAAGAAGGATAAAAAAAACCTAGGAAATTAATCACTTCATGATATTTCTATCTCTATGTAAAGGAAAATTCGTAGCAACTTTCGTTAAAATTTGCAGTATAAGGCAATAATTCTTGCAAAAACAACAAAAATTTAGAAACCTGAATCTATGACTTCGGGGGTTTTGTTTTTGTTTTACAGATACTGAGCTTAAAAATTCCTGATGAACTGAAATATTTTGTTTATTTTCTTTAGAGAGATATGAAATGAGTCACTAAGTCTTTGACCTAAATGCCTGTTTGCTTGTGTATGTTATCTCCAAAAGACAGAACAAAGTATTATTGGGCTATAGGTTATTTTTCAATGTGTGTGCTACTTTCAAAATTAAATATAAAAACATTTCCACTCGGTTATATACGTTCATTACCTAGTGCCACTTTGCCCTCTTCTATACATTCACTTCTCACATCAAAATAGGATTCACTCCTGTCCAAAGCTTCTTCCTAAATTCAAAACAAAAGAAAAGAAGGCCAGAACATAAGAGGTTAACCATAACTTCTAACACTATAAATCCATTCAAGCCATAAATAGCAAGGTGATTTGGTTTCTTAACGTTTACCATGACTTTAAAATGAGTAGTAAGGAATCTCCAGTGCTGGAAAATTGAAGATTATTAAGGGCAATGAATATCAACCAGAGCTTAGATGTTAGAAATTGGGGCATAAAGCAGGCCAAAGCTGTGCTGGCTCTGAAGAAGTAAGGGTTAGGAGCAAGAGTCACTGAGTTTATGCCAGAGAAATTCTTGTTTGAACAAAATATTCCACGAAATCCACTGTACCTTGTCTGTGTTCCAGCAGCTTCTCCATAGGCAAGGCATCACAGTGGGACATTTTCCTGCTCACCCCATGCAGTCTGGTGCTGAGCACTGAGAAAGAGCAAACATTTCAGACCTCCAGTTCAGACTGAGATGTTAGATGTTGGGTGCCACAATGGCAAAAAAATGGACAGTCCTTGCCTGGGAAGGTAAAGCTTGATACGGAGTTACCTTGATGGCCTTGGGTTAACCTTTGGGCTTGACTTTGAAAATGCCCATTTGCAGTCCTCCACTGAGGGTTTGGGTCTTGTTTTGAGTTCATTTACTTTGAACAGATGAGGAACTTGGTGTCATGATTGTCCTGCTGCTGGCAGAGCATTACACTCGGGATTTTTGAGCAGATGACCTCAGTTTTGCCCAGTTCCGTTCACATCTCCTCTTGGCATCCTTTCAAAAATCCATGTGGCCTAAATTTGAGTCCTCTCGAGGAATTTTATCCGTCATTGGCTATCCAGATTATTAACAGAGGATCTGTTAATCCACAATCTACACTGAATGGAAACCTCAAGCAACCTCTTGGCATGTATGTGTGTTATTGCTTGGGAGGCCAAACTTTTTCTGTTTGTCGTGTTGGGATGACCTTTTGTGGTGCTCCAGGTGCACTGAGGTTTGACCCATGGGCTCCACGCACCAAACAGGACACCCAGGCAACATCACAGAGCCCGTGAGCGATGCTGACAAGCACTGAGCTGAGCATGAGTGAAGAAAATCCAATTTGTGCTGAGCACCAACACCCAGCCTTGGCCTTACGAAATGAACTTACTGGCAGAAGGCTGCTGTTTGCTTCCGCTTTCTTTTTCGCTGGAGCCAAGTCTTTAATCTCAGCGAGTGCCACCCCTGCGCAGTCTGGCATGTGCTCTTTGGGGGCTGCTGAGATCCCAGCAGCCTCCTGCCAGGAGTTCATTAATTACAAGAACAGGAGCGCTGCCTGTGTGCTGTGCCAGCGTGCGGCTTCCAGGTCTTTGACGGTGTGTGTTTATGCAACTGCAGACAGTGCTGGCGTCTGCTGCACCTTGCAGGGTGACAAGGAAATGACAGTAAATTCAAGGGTGTGCTCGTTCATCGCTTACGTGAAAATATCCTGCCTTCATCATGCCAGAGAGGAGCCAATGTCAGCACTCAGCACCGTGAGGTCACTTCCCCCATATCGTGTCACATCTCCCCTGGGGCACTTGCATGGACAGACCAGGAAAGTCGAGGGGATTCACATTTTGTTTCAGAGGCAGTTGACCATCACTCCACTGCTGAGGTCAGTGGAAATGGAGACAAGACTGAGCCAGGCTGAGCCATGGAGCTATCTGATACGGCCCTTGGAGCTGCCCAGCTCCAGAAGGGTTGCCTTCCTGGATTTCATAGACAGAAAATAGTATGCGAGAGTCAGCGGCACCAGCCAGAGCAGCTCCACTGGATGCTGTGGACTGACACTGCCTTGCACTGCACAAAGATCTGGCGCAAGGTCTTCTGCGCCTCCTGATTGCTGTGAGTCATCCGGATTCCGACTGATATGTAAACTCATCTTAAGACAGTTTAAAAATGTAAAATTAGTGCCTAATTTCTTGCCTGCTACCATCAGATCTGGCCAAGGCAGCTATCTGTAATTTTAGAATATATCAAGAAGATTTATAGATCTCATGAAAACACTCTTTTCCATCTCCCTGGCAATTTAGTGTTCCACTTGCTTTTTAACTTCAGTCCATCTTTAGATCCTGTGGAAACAACACTAAACCTAAACGTGGAACAGAAATGAGCTCACACCATCTGGAAAAACTCCTTTCTTGGAGAGATCATGTTTGACTTAGGAAGACCCCTACCAGGGTAGCAGGAGTTCAAATGAAAAGCTTTTTGTAATAAATATATTTTAAGGGTTTATTCAGTGGCACAGAGCACCAAACTCTCTGGTAGCCTTGTCAGGATTTGCCACAAAGGAACATCAAAATAGCAATGAGTTTCATGAGCAGATGTCAACCCTTTTTAATGTTAGATTGAAACAAAGGGTTTGAGGTATAGGAACAGGAAAAGACGAATAAGACTGAAAAAGCTTAATATAATGATTATAGGAGTGATGGAAACCTCCAAACGTGGTGTTACAACTATTGCATGTAAGATGAACAATAAATAACCACAGCAATAGTAACCAGTGCTTTTATGACTTGGCAATCATATATGTTATTCTTCTATTGTACATGTATGCATGACATACAACTGGATATAGTGTGTCATTAAGAGTGAGAGGTGAGGTGCTCTCAATTGCTGTCTGAAAAGGGATCAAGCATTTTAGTACCAAAGAAGAAATATTTGTAATATACCCGTGAGTTTTACAATATGCAAGAAATTGAAACAGCAGGATGGAGTAACTGGAAAAACAAAGTGGTATGAGAGAGCTTGGAGCAGAGGCCAGCCCTAGGGCAGACAGAGGAGGAAGGACTTTGTACAGAAAAGTATAAGCTTAAGCTTCAATGAATGGCAGCTGAGCCCTGCAGCTACTGCAGATAACTTGAAATAAAATACTAGGAGCTATAGAGTGAACTGGCCTGTGCTCTTCCAAGAACTGCATTAATTACAGACACTAGTTTTCCTTCTTGGAGTTTTCCAGTGTTCCGTTAAGAAATTTCGCAAGAGGTATTAAAAAATCCAATGAACAATGAACAAATAAGGAGCCCAGATCATTGTCATACTGGACCTAGAAACAAACATATTTGATAGCCTCTGTCATGATGCTCCTTCATGCCCAGCTATAGATTACAGAGCCGCTGATGCCCCTGCTACTGAGCATTGCAATATCAATCTTGAATTGTTTACTGGGATGTTCGCTTTCCTGTCATACTTGCCAGAAAAATGTGGCTGAAAGCCTGACCTGAAGGTGAATACTTTATTTCTGTTATCTGATACTGTGCAAAAGGTGAGAGTAATCTTTCATTGTCTGTCAGCAAAATAAAAAGTGGACTCTCTGAGTATATCTCCCACTGTCCTTGACTCCATACTTGCATAAACTCATACAGAGTTTAGGCTTTCAGCTTTGTAAAAGATCTGATGATGCAGTAGTCCAGATGCTCTTCACAGAACGCTGTATTACAGGTATATTGTCATTACAACCAACGAACAAGAACTCGTAGGCATTCTCAAGCACCTTTTTGTAGTGCACTTGGCCAGTCATGCTACTTCAGCAGGTATGGTGATGTGTAGATGCTGAAAAGCTGCTGGCAGGGAAAAATCCAGCATTTTGCAAGTATTCTGTGAGAAAGCTGTTGGTTCTCATGTGAACAAGCAAGATGGTTTTCTAAACATCTTGCAGGTGTTGTTTGTATGTAAGTTTGTTACGAATCGAAGTAGAAATATTTTGAAAATAGGTTTCCTGAGATCCAACGAATCACTTGGAGAGGTGGTTGGACCTGAGACCAATGATCTTTTGCCATATACCAATGCTAAGATTATATAAAACACACCTGTAATTAAATAAATAATTCACTTTCTCTCAACTTTGCCCTCAGCTTGGGCTCTCGTTTCTCCTCACCGTCCATGTCCCGCAGCGACAGTGATGGAACCAGGCGGTTTTATGCCTGGTAGAGCCTCCTGCTGACTGGAAGGAAGACTGTGTTATTCCAGTTTACGAGGCCATGAGGGAATTCTTGAGAAACTACAGACCTGTTAGCCCAGCCTCAGTGCCCGGAAAAATTCCAGAGAACATCATACTGGGTGCTACTGAAAGGCCTTTAGAGGAGAAGGCACGGACAACACGGGAAAGTCCTGTATAACTTACTTAATATTATTCTAGCATAAGGTCACCTGCCTGGTGGATGAAGGGAAGGCAGTGGAGGAAGTTTTTCTGAACTTCAGTTTATTGAGGCTTTTGATTCTGTCCCTCACATCATTCTTCTAGACAAGCTGTCCAACTGTGGAGTGAGCAGGTACACGGTTCAGTAGGTGAAGAACTGAGTAAAGAGCACGGCTTGAAAGGTTGTAGGGAATCTGGCTGGAGGCCAGTCACCAGCACTGTTCCTTAGGGCTCCGTTTCAGGGACAGTTCTGTTCAATACATTATCAATTATCTGGAGACAGGAGCTGGAAGTTTTCCGATGATGCTAAACTGGGATGTGCTGTTGACCCAAGGGACAAGAGGCCTTGCAGAGGGATCTGGATAGATTGGAGCACTGGGCAATCATCAATGGCATGAAATTGAACAAGAACAAATGTTAGGATGAGAAATACCTTCTACAAGCACGAATTGGGAGAGGCATGGCTGGAGAGTATCCCCACAAAAAGGGTTCTAGGGGTGCAGGCTGACAGCAGGCTCAGTGTGGGTTGGCAGTGGCACATCACATCTTGGCACACATCAACTACACCACAACCAGCTGGTAAAAAGCACTGATTGTCCTGCTGTATTTAGTGCTGGTGCAGGCTCGAGTATTGTGTGTCCCAAAATTTAAAAAGGATGTGAAGGTCCTTGAATATATCCAGAGGAGGACGTCAAAATGGTGAAAGAACTGGAAGCCACGTCCTCTGAGGAGCAGCTGAGGACAGGGTCTTAATCTACTTTGGAGGGAAGGAGGCTGAGGCAACCTCACTGCTCTCTGCAGCTTCCTGAGAAGGGGAGGTGCAGAGGGTACCCAGTGCCAGCATGCATGGGAATGGCTCAAAGCTACTTCCAACAGAAAGGATATAAGTGGAAACAGGACTTTAATTTCTGTTTCTGACTCTGTTTCAGGACAGATGTTCACAAGCATTATCACAATGTGCAGGTGTAGCCAGGAGCCGTTAATGCAGTCCTCAGTTTAGCTTGAAAAAACATCATTTGAAGTCTGGCAAAGTCAGAGCCAGAACTTTGCAAATCCCCTACATCTTGTGGAGAGCCATTTGCTATTGGGACTGCAAGGGGAAAACAGATTTCCATCTCACTTGTGTGTCTTGCGGCAAGGAGTTAATGGCACAGTTTTTATTCAACACAGTTGGTATGAACTCCACCTCTCCAGGCAAATTTGCCCATAGAGTTTCTTGGAATATTATGAATTATGGGCTGTTTATCTTGCTGGTGAGTGTCCTTCACCCAGGCTTCCTCTGGAGAGAGTGAACATGGTGGTCTGCAAACACTGTTCCTTCACAGGACATATTTGTTTTGACCACACATCCTTCCTGGAGCCTGTTGTATAGAATAACCCAAACAGTGGAACTGACTGGAGCCGAAAGAAGGGGTGCCAGGTGAACTCAGTTTCCTTCAAATCAGGGGCAGACACTGGGTCAACCCACAGATAATACAACAGTCCTGAAAATATGTAACTACTACTGAAAAACCCCAGAAAATTATCTATGAGGTATTAACCTTTACCAGAAACGGGAAAGTAGATAACTCACTGATGCATAAAGAAGGCTCTTTCTAGGAAAAAAAAAAAACCTCAAAAGTTTTAAGACTGTGATTTTTCTCTGTTTGGTAATGCATTTTTTATGTATGAATTTGTATTTTGGCATTCAGAAAATCCAATCCCTAAACATTCCCCCACCTTCTTTAATTTTTTTCTCTCTTTTAAAATTATTTTGATTTTCAGCCTTTGAGGAGGAAGAACAATAACCAATGTCATGTATTACTTTGGATGTAAAAGTTGAAACCATCTGGGTTTATGAATAGAGGTCAAGCAGCCCCTGTTTCCTGAAGAGTGAGAATGAGGACTGGTAACAGTCACACACAAAAGGAGTAATGCCTGGTATTTTCCAAATTATGACACACCTTGATAACACGCTTACAAAGCACACTTTTTGCCTTCCAAAACTTGCTCTGCTGTGGTTCTTGAGTAGCGATACAAGAAAAGCACTCCTGTGCCTGCCTGGTGCTTGTATTGCCCACAAGGAATGCTGAAAAGTGGCAGCTCCTCATGGGGCTGCAAGCCTGGAGCCCTTCCAAGCACAGGCTGTTTTGCACAAGCAAGAACCCCTGGAGAAAAGGAGCCAATGGAAGAGCAGAGCTCACTACTGCTCTAAATTTGCAATGGGCCTGAGGGCCAGAGACAGCCAGGGCACGTGCACTGCCTTGGAGGCACAAGTGCAGCAGGCAGGAACAGAGTTGGAAGGGCCCAGAGGAGCCCTGGCAAAGGGCTGTGCTCAATGACACACAGGAAAAGAAGCAACCCCTGGGGGCCACCCTGGCAGCCTAGAAAGTTGCCTTTGCCCAGATGTGGGGCACGAGGGTCACCTTCGTGGGGCATGAACAGCAGGCAGCAACCTGGGCAAAAGCAACCCCAGAAGCCCTGCCCAGTGGTTACGCTTGATGCTGCAGAGGAAGGCAAAAGAGCCTCAGAAAACTGTGGCAATCTGCCCCACAGGAAAATTCCTTCCTGATCTCAGCACTGGTAAAGGCTATTCTCGAGGCATGTGAGTAAGACCTGCCTCATTGTTCCACAGGTTGGTAACACCTCCCAGAAGATGTCCAAACCCTATTCTGCCTCAACCTGGAGCCGTCTCAGGGCCTTGTGAAAGTGGCCACACTCAAATGGACGCTGAACTAGCACATCCTGAAACAATTAGCTCTGGCTGTACTATTTGGATTCCCATATTGTGCTGTATCTCGCAATACTTCCAGACTGGAAGTAACACCTTCCTATATAATTGGAATTGAGTGCCACATCAAAATAAAATAGTCACATCTTTTAGCCACTGTAGGTGGAATTTTTTTTGCAGGTGCAAATGAGACTTGATTTTTTTCTTTAGTTTTTAACTATGGCCATTGATGGCCTGATCAGGGGTTTATGTCTCATCCCAAATATTTTCCTATGGCCTGCTGTTACATACTAGGGCACTTTAGTGTGAGGGTTTTCAGAACAAAGCAGGTGCTGTTTACAGCACTGGAGTGCAGCGATTCTGCTCACGGCCTCGGGTTCAGGCAGCCCAAAGTTCACTGCAGTGCTCAAGACACCTGACCAAACACACACCACGTGTGTCTCCCTCCTCTACAGCCCTCTGCCAGCCGTGTTTCAGGCAGCTGCTGTAGAAATAAAGGAGGAAGCTTTAATGATGTATTGTGCTTGGCCGCCCTTGCCTGGTGCTTTTGGCTGGCAGGGACATGTTTCACCATTGAGGAAATATCCAACATTTCCTTCTGCCGTTTAAAAAGATCCTCTGGAGGAAGAGATTTTTTTTGTGAGCAACACATCTGACATCATGCTAGAGCTGCTCTAATATAGGCAACATTAGCCCCAGCCTTTGAAGCACAAGAATGCTTTGCTTCCTGTGGTTTAACTTTTGTGATTACCCATTTCACAAGTCAAACTCGAGTGGCTCACTGATGGGAGAGGCAGCAGGTGTATGGGAACATGTCCTGCCTTGCTTCATTCTGAACTTCATCCTCTGATTATTACTCCTAATGTTTCCCATGGGGACCATCAGTCCTTCTCATCCACATCTGTAAGAGTGTGACTGCTGGAACAAATAATCCTAAGGGCAATATCATTTTGGCAGTGCAAGTTAGCACAAGGTGGAAATTAAATGGAAGGGAGTTGGGCGCTTTCAATGTCCAAATTCAGCAGCTCTGCTAAGAAAACTTTTCTTGGAAATGAAAGAACAGGGTCATAAGTGCCGACTGTTTATTTCCACCAGCTACAGATTATTTCACGCCTAACCTATTAATTTCAGTGGGAGGTGCAAATGTTTGGTACTAACCTGAGGCGAGCACAAAAGGTCAAATCCATCCAAGGCCTCCATCCTTCTGCAGGGCACCCAAAAGCCATGCACTGGTTCCTGCAGGGCCATCAGGCACTGAGTGAACAGCACCTGTGTGAGCAAAATCCATGACTGATCTGTTAGACTGCTCAGGTCTTCCAGGGATTTGTATTGCCCAAAGAGAAATGCTGATGTTTAGGAACCTTTGAGTTTGGATTTTGTCCCCCACAATTAATGTCCTTTCTATAATTGATAGAACAGGCTGAGAAGGGGCAGGCAAACGTAGTTCTCCACTTTCTTCCTTTCCTTCTCTGTGCCTCCCCCCGTTCTTTACTTTGGGGTGTGGGTGACTGGTTTTTTGGGCTACCACTCTGTTGGCATACTTTAATTTTGCCTTATCTCATTTCTTTTTTCCACCTTGCTCCATCATTGCTGTTTTTCTCCCATTCTCACCTACATGAAACATGAACTTTAGAGATTTCTGAATGAGATTTCCAATCTAGGGTGTCCCGGCAGGCTGGAAACAGGGAAAAACGTCTTCAGTTTGGGTAAGCTTTCACCCATGGTAAGGGACACTGCCTGTTGCTCATGGCCTGCTCTGTGTTCAAGTCAGCGTGTTTGACGAAACAAAAGATTGAGAACACACCCGGTGCTGACATAAAACATCATATTTCTTTGGAAACCTGCAGAGTACCGAGCCAACACACAAGTAAAGAAACCCGATTCCTTTGACAGGACTGGATCTGCAGGAAGAGGCAGTATCTTTAACTAGCTGAATTGGTATGGTTGCAAAAGTAGTCAGCTTTAGGCAAGAGCTCCTCTTCAAGCTTACAAGAGAAGCAGCTTCTTTTAAAGCTGAATGCTAGTTGAGAGGGATTATTCAGAGTTTAGTCCTTCTGACAAACTGCATTATTTATTTACTTTAAAGTAGAAGTTCTAAGGCTGAAAAACTTCATATTAAGGCTGCAGATGGCTTCATAGATACAGAGCTAGTTTCACGACAAATCTTTGGAACTTTCTACATACTATTTCTTTAATTCAAAAGTCAACATTTTCTGACAACAGATTTTACATGATTTCTGTAAAAGAATGCCAGGAGAAAACATCTGGCTTTCTGTCTCTCTATGAAACAACTGCTCAAGAATGAGTTATGATCATGCATATAGGATTTATTACAGGATCTATTACAGGATCTTACTTTAATAAAGTAAAAGCAATGTGGGCTACCCAGCATAGCTCCCCATCTCCTTTGGAGAGATATGGTGTGTGTCTTGGGGTTGAGTGTCTACAGACTCTGCAGAGCCAAGTTTTAACACTGTCATCATAGTTGGTAGTCACTTGGGCCACCAGTAAGGGTACCTCTGCTGTCACTAGTCATTACTTTCAGCATTTCCACCTCCAGTGCCCTTGCCAGTGCAAACTGCTCCCAACATCAAGAATGTCCTTCTTAATACCAGTCACTGATCATGAGGTATTGCAACAATAAACAAGGGCTGCTACATGGCACCAAGACTGTGGTAAAAACCCCCTAACTCAACATCCATATGAAAAATCGCCCCACCAAATTAACAGAAGCAGCTGTCATACAAAGAAGAAAGGAAACAGGTGAAGAAACCAGATAAAAAATTTAACTTCAAAATGGCATGGCAATGGAAAGATAGGAAGGGCTTTTCCTACAACTTTAAACACCCTATAGGAAAGCGGAAAAGCCCTGTGTGGGTACAGTGAGGTCCCTGACAGATCTGGAGAATGAAGATGCGACAGTGGGGACAGGCTGAAAGGCACTGTCTGGCCACCCAGAGGGCTGTCACACACTGCTGGACTGGGGCAGGTGGCATGAGGACAAACCCCTGCCAGACAGGCTGGGATGGCAGTGGCAGAGGTGATGGGAGCAGGCATGCATTCTCCATGGAAAACAAAACTGAGTCACTGGCCTGGCCTGAAGGATAATTTTAGTGCAGAGGGTGAAACCCAACCCTCTCCTTCAGCACGACATGGGCTGTGACGTAGAGCTGGCAACTCAGCTGCTGCTGTTTCAGGAACGTCAAAGCTGTTTATCAGCCCTGAGCAAGCGTGGGAAAAACCTTGGTGGGGAGCAGGGTGAGCCCAGCAGGTTTTCCTTTCATTTCCTCTCCTTCCCTTTTGCTCACGAGCCCCTTGGCCTGGCGTCATGGAAGCCCGAGCTGAGCCCAATTAATGGTGACGGCCGGGTGCTGAGGGCATGAGCAACACCCTCGTGCATGGAGCGAGCGCGCAGGGGCACAAAGGGTAAGCCCAGATGTGTAACACACACACGTAACTTTATTACTCATTGCAAGGCAGGGGCTGGGAACCCTCCACAACATCAGCGCTACTGCACCAATGCCTCCAGGCCTCCGAGGGCCCCACTGGCTGAAACTGTGATGTTGGCCCAGAGTTATCACAATCAGGAAGGCAAGAGCAGGCAGAAAGCAGAATTATTGTTTCCACCTTGCAGAGTGGGAAAGAAAGGAGTCTGAAGCAGATTCCTATGGATGTAGTGGTGAGAAGATTAATTCTTCAGTCTTCAAAGGCAGCAGGCAGCACTCTTTTAAAGGCACACACATTCCTGTAGATAAACAGGCAGGTCATCAGTCATGCACTCACGCCTGCAAAATGCGTGGTCCTGGGCTATTTGTCTTTGTTTCAAACAAAATAGCATCTGCAGCTATGTGCATCACTTCATTCAGTACGCAGTTTCAGGCTCAGTGCTGAAACAGCCATACCAAACCACATGGATCTTTACCCTGGAGCATGTTAAACCAGTAGGCATGCAAAGTAGTGTTTGGAAACCCACCCTGACACCTTCAGAGCAGCATCTTGTCCTACATTTCTAGAGTTTTCTGTGACTACTGATTGGATAAAAAGTTTTTCCTCTCCCCTCACAAAGCAGCAAATACTCGGGAGAGTTTAAAAAGTTTTCAAGCAAAGCAATAAATACTCAGGAGAGTTTAAAAAGTTTTCAAGCTTGCTCCATTTGTTCCTTTGCCTAAGAGCAGATGTGACGATTAAATCTCTATGTGCCAATCCACGCTGAACATGAGCTTCCTGGAAAGGTAGCTGATTGAGACCTCCAGATCTTTATAGTCAGGGACCTCTGTCTACTTGTGTGGGTGCCCTTTCAAAATCTTTATTCCTTATAGTTAGGTAGTAAGCTACTGATGATCTCATGATGCACCTTTCTGTCATGTGGGAACATCCTGCAGTTTGCCTGCAGCACGTTTGTGGCCATGGATGCAGAAGATACAGGACATGATACAACAGCCATGCCAAGACCTTTCATTAACTGGTATTTTGGGGCAACTCAATTGCACGTGAGCCAACATGGTCTCTCTGTTGGACACCCACATGTAGTTCAGCACATGTTACTCATATTTGCACATGGCTGGCGCTGCTCTTGCACTTGAGATAGAACTGCTGGCAAAATAAAGAGGTCAAGTCCAGCTCAGATCCATCAGGTATTTAGATGCTGAACTCTGAAATACTGAAATAAATGTAAGTGAGGGCTGCAAACACAGTTTGGAAGTGGACTCCACTGACACTAGGAAGCAAAGGGTGGTGGGAAAAGAGAAGCAAGTCTGCAAGCACTAAGCGTAAGCACTAAAACGAAATGAACTTCAAGGTGAGAAATACACTGATTCTGCTGGTGTCCCAAAATAAGAATACCATATCGTTTAGAGATTTCTTGACTAAAATTGTCTTTGACAATGGATTATTTTGTTTCTTCCTATGTTCCTCATGAAAGTTGGCATTCTCTGGTAAACGGCAGCGTTTCTAGGGTGTGCATCATGGCTTGAGGCAGCAAAGTCTGTCCCTAATACGAGAGTTAAGCAAACTGTTAAAATAGGAACTGAACCAAATGGCCAGATCTCCTCCCTAAACTCAAACTAAACCTTTCTTTGAGGTTCAGGAATGTTTGGTTAACCTAAAATAAAACAATGTTGTGTTTCTACACATCCTGCTTTCAGCGAAGACTCCAAGCAGAAACACAAAAATATGGCAGGCACATATATGTTTGCACTATTTCTGGCCCAGCTGAAACCATGAAACACTGGAAATCTCACAAAATCAGCTTTGCCTCACTGCCTATCCAGCTACCAGCTTCTGTTGCTGTTACCCCACAGAATACAATATAACTCATGTACATACCAATTTATTAATTTTTCACCAAATAAGTGGGATAAACAGGTTTCCCAGACTATCAGACATATGAACCCCCCATTTTTATTCAATTGTGGCAGCACATTATATAGCTACCTTATATCCCTTTTATACTCCTTCTCATTGAGTCACTGGCGTAGTTGCATGAAGACAAAATGTCTCTTGTGGTACACAACAACAAACCAAAGCACATCATAACAAAGATAACAAACCAGGCATACGCATGTTGTGCTTCATACTTGGTTTGTGGCTAATTTAAAATACGTAATCCTAAATTTTGCTGCTTGATATCTCTTTGACAACTCTCAGCATTGGATTTGTAGAGCATAAATATGAAGATAACAGCATTGTTTTAGAGGAACATATTTAGCCGTATAAAATTGCCCCGCATGTCAGGGCAAAATTTTTGAAGCACTTCTGTGTACCACACTTTTGCAAATTCATATTTAAAGGAACATTTAGTGTTATTGCTAGAAACTATATCCCTGTCAGCAAAATATAATACAGCCATCCTGATTACCCAGCTATCTGCTCGACCACAACAAAGCCTTCCCAAACGATTCAGTACCACAGCTTCACGCTTGCTAGCCAGATTTATTATATTTTCCAGATTCTAACAAGACACATATTAAGAAATGCATGTTAATCATTGTCCTAATGAGAACAATATGGAGTTAGCATTTAGAGTGTCACACAAAAAATACAGAAGGCGAGTACAGAATAAATGCACTCTAAATTCAAGGAAACCCAACCCTTCTTTCCACTAGCATGTTTCAGTGAAATGGCCCTCTCCAAGAGAAATTTTTTAATGAACTAGCTAAATTTAAACTAGTACACATATGTGCTTTCATTAGGCATGGGGCAAAGTAAAATGCCATTCTGACCACAACTGTGAAAGAAAAACAGTCACTGTCCCACTTGCTTACGTACAAAAAGCTAAGAGTATATAAAGCACTAAAAGCCTGCCCAGCAACACTCCTCTGGAGACACCAAACTTCCCAGTGTTGCGCTGTTTACTCCCAGAGGAATTCTGGAGCAAACAACTACCCAACACATGTAAGAGGACAAGAATCTGTCTTTAAATTTATTTGCAAATAATAAATAAAACGCACACCTTACAGAATAAACCAGTTAATCTCATTTGCTAAAAGTGCAAAACCCATCGCACTTCTGAGAGTCTCAAAGATGCATGAACGTTTGGTTTGAAATTTCTAACCCAAAGTACGTGCACCTCCTGCGCCTTTTTGGTTATGTGGAGATAATAACTTTTGAGACGCTGATGAAACAGCAAAGAAAAAAGGCATCAATGGAATGGGTGCAAAAGAAACCAAGATTGTCATGTCTGCTTAGATTGCAGTGCCTCACTGCCACACCGCACAGAGGACATCTAAAGCCTGTGCCTCCCATTCCTCCCTCCCACCTCCCTACACAGGTCACAGGCTCTGTCTTTCACTCCATCCGAACCACCAGGCACTGTGTGAACACTGATTCAGCCTTTACCGAAGGCTAATATGCACTAAGAATGGCTTTTCCTTTTTTTCAAATCTCCCTGGAATTATAAAGGTGTTTCCACACCCTGAGCAAAGACTTTTGAAAATATGTTCACAAAACATTAAAGCCATTCAGAGTGCAGTACCTTTTAATCCCTTTGCATAGGTCAAAACTAGTATTGCCTTGAAAAGTGAGTGCTGAAGTAAAATGCAACTGAAAAATGTCTCATCACACCCTACTGGAAGCCTTTTCCAAAAGGGTAGTAAATGCACAAGAACTTTGGCTTACTGTTTTTGAAGGTGTACCTCTCCCTCCTTCCTTTCCTTTCACACCATTCTCCCAGGAAACAGAAAAGTATTTTTTGCATGTCAGCAAGCATTACATGAATAACACGACTCCATTTTTTTTTTCAGAAAGAACAAAAATTAGCTCAAAAATTGACTACCAGCTTCCTGAAGAGCAGAAAGAAAAAAAACCAACCAAAATAGAACACAAAGCAAAATAAACCCAAAAGAACAAATTTCCACAATTTCGATGTATATTGTTTAAAATGGCATTTTTCACTTAGGGATGAGGTTTTACACAAGTCATCTTTCCCTTCAAGTCTCCAGAAGTAACAACAAAATTTAGCTTTTTCTTCTAGACAGTACCATTGCTGCTGCCTGCATATGCTTTGTCTTCCTGAAAAAATAAATAATGAAATCTTTGCAGAAGGAAAATCAACCTTAAATAAATAGTATATAGAAATAATTATCTTAATGGTAACTATATAATACTGCAAGTGCATCACTGAACAGATTGACGTGATTTAAAGAGATCTTTTGTGTTATGTATTTTACTCAGTTATATGCTCATGTTCTCTCTCAAGTGAAAACTTACAAATTCCAAAAAGAGCAACAATTAGCTTGAAAAATGAGCTTAGATGTCAATAACTGACTACTAATAACCATCTTCTTGGCTAATACGTGTTTGCCCAGAGCAGCCAGTGTCCATAATCAGCATTCATCTTTCATCCTCGTCAGCTGGGCTGTCTGGCAGGTGCTGGGTGGGGTGAACACGGAGGGGTCTGCGATGCCCGGCTGGATGTCAAAGAAGCGAGTGGAGGTTGTCACGCTGTAGTTCTTGGTGTAGGTTTCCTGTACTGGGTAACAGTCTTTGACGGTGTAAACGCCGACCCAGGATTCCACTGCAACCAAGCAGAAACGTGACTACTTTAGGTGACAAGAAAAGATAAATGTGTCATGATGATGTCAGTCTCTTTTAACCCATTGCTTCTGTTTACATTGTCTATTAAGATTCTCGTTATCACGTTATTTTTTAAAAATTCCTATTCTTTTCAAACACTTCAAGTGGTTCATTATCTCAAGACTACACTGAATGCTGATCTCCTTGTGAGATGTAGCAAGTCTGTCCCTTTTTTAACTTCAGTTTAATTCCACAATGTGCTAATCTCAGAGGTGTTCCCTCACTCTTTCCCCCTTGTTCTTTGTCATCACCTCCACCTTCTCTGCTATGCTATTTCAGCAGTGGCAGTAACACCACTGTAGTGGTTTCCTTCGAATACCCTTCGCTTTTATCTCTCTTTTATTAACATTACAGACACCTTCCATGACCATTCTTTACCCCTTCAATCATACCCCATCCTGTTGTTCCATGCATTTCCGATCTCCTGATAGCAGAAACTCATGATGCTAAAATTACCTACTGTGATCATAAATCAGTTCCTCTAACAAATTTTTCTAGTCCCAAGGACACTTATTTTCTCCCACCCAGCAGCAATCACACACATTTATTTTCAGTACTTCCAGTTTTGTGTCATATGCTGTACCACAACCACATTACCAGAAAAATAAATGGTGACCTGAAACACACATATACTGTATCCAAAGAAAGGGTGGCAAGCTGAGCAATATTTGAACATACCTCTTTAGTGCATGCTAGTATAGCAAAAACATTCTGACCTAATTAATATGGCCTTGAGTATACAGAAATGGAGGCACCTTTTACTCAATCTCTCAGAATTTTGAATAAAAAAACTATGGCAAAATATGATGCTACCAAAGTAGCCTGCATCTCCCCTGAGACTTTGATAATTGTAAAAGAAATATGACTTCTAAAAGCAATCCAAACCAATATTAGCTGAAAGGTACATAGGTAGATAGACAACTCTCAGACATTATGTTTATAAATGATCATACAGAAAAGCACTGAAGATACAAAATAATACAGGATATGAATCACACATCATTAATTGAATGTATCTGGATATAAAATTCCACAAAAATTCCAAAAATATCAGCTCTGATAAAAGAAGTAAATTCTTGGAGTGAGTGATAATTTGCCTCTTGCAGAATACTGGAGGATATATCGACCTAGTTACAGAGGTCTAATGATCTTTTCCTTTACTCTCTACTTCATTTGTTCTGCTTTTATTCAAGAAATAAGTATTTTCCTCTGGCTGAATGCTCAAGTTCATAACCAGCCTATATATTAGATGTCTATAACCATAAGCATTGCATTGGCTGAATAGTCCCATAAATTTCACAGAGGTTTTAAAATTATTTTTATAGTTGTCTGGGTCATCAATAAACCATAGATGAAATTGAAGCCAAAGTGCTAATAAATTGCGGTGCACTCCAAATCTAACATACTGTACCTTGGAAAATTCAGCCTCCTTTCTTTTATGATGCAAGTGTTCAGCTGCCAAAGTGCAGAACTAAGACCTTGCAAGCAGACATTTCTTACTAGTATAGAAGATAACAAAATTTAGGCCACATATTAACGATTTCAGTGGCTGCCGAACCATGTGTAGATAAACACCGACACCTGCTTTGTTTCTGTTACACAGACTCTAGTTTGAGTGTGCCTCTAATTACAGTACCATTTTTTTCTCTAGATAAATTTTGGATACAGGCTGCCAGATTCAGACACAAAATGATGCTGTTCCATGCCAAACTCTGTATGATACAAAATACAATACAATCAAGTCCCCTGAACATATTTAATCCTGCTGAGATATGAAACATTCTCCTAATAAAATGCACTGTTATTAAAATGATATTCTGTGCACGGGGCATTTTCATTACTTCTTCCAGAAAACTTTATAGAAATATGGAAAGCTGGGGTGAAACAAATAATTTTACTTTTCCCTGTGCAGCAGAGACATTGATTATTACTAAAATAAAACAAAAGCATGCACGTACATTTCCTGGCTGGTTTTCTGTCAGACCACTCCTGTACCATAACTTCATCTCCAGGTCCCCCAATGTAGTACTGATCTTCATAAGTCGAATTGGCAGGAATATCATATGGATCCCATGGCTCTGTCAGAGCAATCTTCGAGCAAAGTTTTGTAACTTGCTCAATCTGAAACATCAGTGCATCTTTGTAGAGCAATATATATTCAAAGAACCTGAAACATTAAGAAAAAGCAATTAGATATATCTATCTATCCATCTATCTAGTCTTTTTCTATCCTAAGCAAGGCACATTGATGATATGTAAGCTTGTCTTTAACTTCTTGGTATAAGAACATTTCCACTTGCATTAAACTTTGCCAAACTTTGAGAAACGCTAACCAGTTGGGCTGAAATTTCCCATGCTCAAAGTTTGTCTCAGCTGATTCTTTCCAAAATAAATAAATCAGGCTGAACTGATTCAGCCATTTCTGAGAACAACAGAGCAACTTTTCTGAGAACAACTGAGAGAAAAACATGTTATTATTTCTAGTTTTGTTTCGGCTTTTTTTTTTAATAACTGTTTCATTAAAAAGCTCTAGTGCCTCCATGTTTTGGAGAAAGGACTTAAAATTTTGGCAGGGGAGAAGTTTTTATTAAAAGTTGCCCAGATTTAGCTAAGTTATAAGCCATTGAAAAAATCTGCTTGCATATGCTGGATAGATTCACTTCTCCATGAATGTGGTAGAGCCTTCCTCTGTACTAGTTAGATGTGGTATCTGCCATCCTCACAGATGTTTCTCCATGGCAACACACATAGCTTAAGTGGGACATGATGGTGAAGGGGGAAGTACATGGTTCCAAGGGCAGAACTGAGAGGGTCACCCTCCTAAAAGCACAGTTTCTCTCTGGAAGCCACCAGAACCAAGAAGTCGTGAAAGGAGAAAGCAGAGGAGCAAAACAGTAACGCAGAGATAAGGAGAGGTGTGGAGCTCAATGAGCTTGAGAGGCTAAAAGGTGAAGTCAACAAAGTGGATAGTTAGTAAGTATTTAAACCCAATCTTCTATTGAGTAAGAAGTGACCAAGCCATGCTCTGAGGAGAGACGATAAACATTTACATGGACACTTTCATCTGGTTACTGTTTACAGCGGTCTGGTCTGCCACCAACACTGTGACATTGTTTCCATACCTTTAAAAAGGAGGTGGCACGGTCCTCATCTTTTAGCTGGGCACAAAACCAGAGAGAAATACAAAATCAAAATTATCAGATATATCAGCTGATCTTGAATACTCAGCTGGAAAGAGCAGAAGCCTTACTTCTCCAGGGTACTCTGCATTACCAATCAGATGACAGATTGTTCAAAGCACATCTCAAACCATCGTTATGTGTGCTCTGCATCTCTGGCAAAGGACTTGCAGGGGTCACTTTCTAAACCCTCCAAAACTCTGCATTTATTATTAGAGGCTTCGCTTGAACGTCTCAGCTCAAGTATTTGGCTACAGGCTACTGTTACGCAGTGAATCTAGAGAAAAGGAAGGGAAGAGCTTCATCTTTCCATCTGTAATTCCTTGCTTCATTCATAATGCTGTCCCCATTTCCTGCAAATAAAATGGCTTGGGTGTCTTTGGACACAGACATATTCTACTTCACAAATCTGACGCTAGTCTCCAATGCTATTCATCCTGGGCCATCAGAAAGATGGGAAGTTAGTTAAAAACATGTAATTGAAGAGGTGATGCATAAAAGCAAGAGCAGACCCTCCTCTATTTCCTAACTCCTGCATGTTTGTCTTTGCAGTCCTCACTTTCTTTTGGGGAGGATGCAAAGTTTACATAAAATGAGGTTGAAACCAAAACAATTTACAGTTTCAGTTTTTGCACTACACAATTGCACCAGACAGCAATAACTTCACCCACCACTGATACACTGGCATTTAAAGGTTGCATAACGAGAAGTGTCTCAGCATGGTTAAAAACATTTCCATCACTTCTTGAGAGGATCATTTATCCAGCATGTGTTGAAACACATGCAGGCTAAATGCCATTAGCCAAACTGAACGGAGTGATGGAGAATATAAAATGGGACAAGGAAGCTGACATAATGTAAAGTGGGGCCCATCTCTCACACACAACCTTGCAAAACATGGGACGTAGCTGGTCCCACTTTCCATGTGGGAGTCAGTCACTGGGAACTTCCCCCACACTGACAGGACTCACACAAACAGGCTGATAAACTGCAAGGACATACATGATCTTCCCCAGGGTGAACAATTCTCCTGCCCATATTTTAGAATGTTTCTGCTTCTGCCATGACTTTCACCAACCTAAACTCGCCTGCTACTTTCTTAAAGGCAAGGTTTGTAAAGCCATGGTGCACTACTGAAGAATTCAGTGTCTTTATAAATTATTTTCTTACATAAACCCAACCTGAGAGCACATATGGACATACAGAACTTTCGTATCACATTTAGTCCAGAGAACACACAAGAACACTAAAATACGCTTATTTATGAGCTTTCAACGAGAGTCTAATGACCCAACTACTCTTCAGATGGCTGCCCAGCAGCTTCCATAAAACTGGGATGGGAAATGCCTTACAGAGGAATCTATCACCATGTTTGAGACTTCTGAGTGATAATATATTGATTTTGTAAAAGAATAGAAAGTCCCAGTGTATTACAAACTACTGTGAATAAAAATTAAACTATTACATTTCTTTTTTATTTTAAATCCTCACTTAAAACTTCATTTACACAGAAATTTTACTTGCATTTTTAACAATCTCACAGACAGTAAGATGGGCATTATGAAACAACAAAGTAAATAAAAATGAGGAAAATCCAAACAAATCAAACTCAGCACCAATCATCTCTCTAGCATCCATTCCGCAGAGTAAGAGGCTCCACCACATGTATTTTCAGCTCTGGGAGAGGCACTGAGCATATGCGTAAGAGCCACCAGTCCCACATCTTGATGCGCTGCTGGGATGAACTCTGCCTCTGTGGTGGCAGGCACACGAGAGATCTGCAGAGAGCATGGCTCTGCTCACTGTGCATTACAGCCCTGGGTAAGCAGGGGCAAGATTTACACTGTCCTTGTTCAACCCAGATGTGCCTCACATCCAGGTTTTATAGAGAATTGCTCTGTGTCCTGGAAACTGCCAGCACAGAAACCTAAGATTACACAGGATCTGAGTTTAACGGCATATGAAAGGTGAATGGTTAAGTTGTTGTTTTATAAAGAGAAGAATTTACCAGCCAAAATTAATAGCAAAATGTGCACGAATATAAAAATGATAATTTCAAAACAAAATATTTTAAAATAAGAAATATTTTCCTCTTTTTGTTTTTAACCAGCCAAGTCCTAAGTACACTGCTTCTATTTGTTTTAGGTGCCTGAGATTTCATTGGCTCTTCGAGGGGAAGCACAGAGTCCTGAAAATAGGTCTTGGCAAAGAAGGAGGAGAGGAAATTATTTTTAATTAGTTTGTTTTTTCAGAAAAATGTAACATATTTGCAGTCTGCGCCCACCTCTAATATTATTTTTATAATAATTTAATTACTTAAACTGTAACTTCAAGAAAGCCCCAAACCAAAACAAAGTGCCCCAACTAGGCCTCAATTAGGCAGCTTGAAACAGATATGAAGAAGTTACTTGGACAATTATCCTGTTTGCCTGACTTAGATTATTTCCCTTCCTTTCCTATCCTATCCCACCCTACCCTGTCCTATGCCTCACCCCATTGTACACTATGGGACTCCCTCATGATCCTTAATGCTCCCTTTGTCTGTGCCTGAAAATGGATAAATTCCAGCATATAAAGATACACATGGTTTTGCTTCTATGTTTTACAGAATTTCTTACCTCTGGACCATATCCTGCACAAATAATTCCATTGATTTTGCTGGAAGCAATCATGTCAGATAGGCGGGATACAGGCTGGGCTCAGTATTTCATTCTCCCAAGCTAAGGAAAGTATTTTTTGGAATAAGAGACCAACTGAGTTTAATGCAAAGCCAGAATACCATGACCACACAATCACAAGGTGAAGCACTCGTGTTAAGGACATACTGCAAGGGGCAGGTGTGCATCCAAATACCGTCCTACCTCTGAGGTTCCTCATGAAATCTGGGGAGATAGTTAGAGGTCCCTCTCAGGACACAGCCCAGATAACATAAAGGCCCACTCCTGGACCCCCAGAAAGGCCTGAACCAATAAACTTGTCTTCTGAATGGGTTATTGTTTTGCATGTTAATAATGCAATTCAAAACAGTGAACTATTTTTCAACATTCATCAGAAAAAAACATTATTAATGTTAAGATCATGCTACCTGCTCCTTTTCAGGTGCTCAGTCTGCATCCTGTGCTGGGTCCTTCCCCATCCTGAAGCATGCTAGCCTGCCCATCACCTAACACATCTGCCTGACTCCCAGGGCTTACTTCTGCACTTCCAAGGGCGTCCTTGCGAGAGCCAAGCCTAGAAAGGAGCTGCTTGCTGTCTGACTGCCTTTGTAGTGACTCAGAGGAACAGAGGTGCTGTCAGTGGCATGGCAAGACCTGTGTGATGTACTGAAGAACATCAGACAAGGTCACTTGCTACAGAGAAGCAAAATAATGGTCTGAGATTGAGACTGGGTAATAGAAATTCCTCGTGGGCTAAATCTGGCTCTGCATCATTTTGCTCTGTGGCTTTGGACAAGCAACTTACAGTACCAGAGCCTTAAAATGCTGTTACTGTTCATTGATTGCTGTAGCACTGGAGAGACACAAATCAGTGAGCACGAACCAGCTGTGCGAGGCATTGTATTAACAAAGAACAAAACCACAAGTCCTGCCCCCAAAAACCACTGAAACAATGGCAAACCAGACTTTTCTTTACTGCAAAGGTGTATTGGGGTTTCACGCACCTAGGACTTCAATCTGTTGATTCAGTTTTCCCAGCTGTAGCTATTGTAACCTTAAAACTCTCACTCATGCTAGCCAGGACTTTTATTACCCAGTAGTATAAAGCTATCAAAAAACTGAAGCAAAATTTTATGTATTATTTGTATCTGAGATACTGTATTGCTCAGCAGCAAACAGTATTTGCTATTTAATATTTCAAGCTGAGGTCACTGCAATTATTTCCAAGCTAACTTTGCTTTCTCTTTTTTGATTAAATGAAAGCTTGAAGCATCTGTCTGCCTTTGTGGTACTACTTAACTCTTTGCCAGTTCTGTTTGTTAAAAGATATTTTTTAACATTTTAAGATGCTAACCCCACCTCTAACTAGAAGAAAATTCACTACAAATATCCCAAACAAATTCTCTGTTCTAGAGTGCATGGATAGGTACATCCATGTATTTTATTCTTGAGTTATTTTGTATCCTCTAGATAAAACACCCCGCAACGATACCACTCTTTTTTACACATTTTTTACTGAAGATGGACTGGGAGAATGGGAACCTTTACTAGAAGTGTGACTACATAACCCCATCTTCTCAGGTCCTCAGATTAAGAATATTTCAAGGGAGCAAAGCTGCCAAGCAGACATGCAGACAGTTGATAAACACTCATCAGGTCAAGAACATTCATCTGCCTTTGGAAGGATCTGGCAAGCTCACTTCAAAAGGGAGAAGCATTCGTTTTTTAGTGTATTTCTGGGAACTCCTTTCCTCCTTCCCATGAAGTTTTCGGTAATTTCAGACTTGTGTTTTTCTTCTGGTATATCAGACCTCAACAACAACAGTAATTTACCATATTTGATCTCACATGTTTGGCAGTGGTGCAGGCCTATGGTATATTGTACAAATACAGGACTGTGCAAATACATGTGACAGTAAATGTAATGTGATATTGTATAAAAGCAGTATTTTTAAGTCTGACTTAAATCACTCACAGATTGTAAAAGCTTTTTTTTTTTTTTTTTAATTTTCAAGGAGATCAGGCTCCCTGTATCAGGTATCTAATCAGCAAGGTATACGAGGAACTTTGACCGCACTACCAGTTTCCGAAGCAGAGAGAATTAGCCAATTTAAGTCCTGTTAATTATAAAGTTTGTGTAGAAAGAAAACCTTAAATACAGGAATCAAAAGCTGCAAAGTCAAAGCTACACCAGCTAAAAGATGGCTTACTTTTGTGACTTTAATTATGAAACTCAATAAAAAATGATGCAATTTCTTATTATTTTAACTGTCTTCCCACAAATTAGATTAGTTATTTTGGCAAATACTAAGGGAAATTCAGCTCTTCAGCAAGAAGGCTGTTTCCCCTGCTGTCCCTTTTTGGCTATTTGACACTTCTTAATAATCCACCAAGTCACACCCCTGAGAACAATGAACTGCAATTGAAGCTGAAATCCAGAAAAACAATAAAGCATTGTGTTTAAGGGAGTTGTGTTTTGCAAGGGGCTAAAAGATGCACTGCCCTTAATAGAGAGCACCTATATGTTTCTGTAAGTAATAGTATATTTGTAACTGGAGCCCTCAGTAGACAACACCACAGCTCCAAAGGAAAGGAATGGAAGATGTGGCCAGCATACGATAGTTTTCCAATGAATCAATGGAATCACCCCCTAGGGAATATGGTATATACTAGCAGAACCACATATCAAAACATACTTGAGGTCAGAGATTATTTTCCTGTTCTGGGTTTGTAAAAAATTCTAGTAAAATGACGCTTCCATGAGTAAGTTAATAATAAAGGTTACTGGAAAATCACAGCAGGGCTTAGAGGAGACCCAAAAGAACGAGGAAGGCCAGGACTCACCTCTTAATATACACAAAAGACCTTAGGAAAGATGAAATAATAAAGAGGGAAATGACAGAGGCACATTATAATTTATTTATTACATTTCTCACCCCCTTTGTGCAATATGCAGGAAGGCAGTAAATGACTCAATTGAAAGAGCTGATGCTCAAAACTGAGACATGGAAATGCTCTTTTGAGAGTGCAATTATTTTAAGGCACTCTGTGAGCTTGTAAAGATGTAAAAAATAGGAAACAGAAATTTAACATGTAGAGAGAGCCAGAAAAAACATGGTTACAATGACTGAGAGTATCTCAAAAAGGAAAAAAACACATAACCAAACATAAAAGACATACCTGTGTTCCTGTTTTTAATTTTACCTCTAGAGACGAGCCAGGAGCCTGCAGCTTGTGCCACAAGGGCTGGCAGGACCTGGGCAGGGCCAGGAGCAATGGTGGCCAAGGCCCCTATCATGTACAAATGGAGCCCACAGGGAGCAGTAGAGGCCAGGGCAGGCAAACATGGTATGGGGTGATTCTTCCCATAAGGGTGTTCAGTAAGGCTGCTGAACCTCTGCCAGCTTGACCAGGGAGCAACAGGATCCACCCAGCAGAAAGGCACAGCCTCCCTAAGCTCTGCAGGTGCTATGACTGATGCAGCTGCTCAGACAGAGCTCTGGTGGACCCAGGTGTCACCTGCAGAGTGTGCCCTGCTTGGATGGTGGCAGTGAGAATTCCTGCGGGAGCTGAGCCCAGGTCCAAGAACACCTCTGCTTAGTGACAGAGCTGCGGGAGAAGGAGAGTAGCCTGAGGAGGACCAGGGATTGCAAAGATCTTTAAACTAGATTTGAAGTGGGAAAGGAAGAAAACCAGGCTTGCTAGAGATAAGCCTAGGGGTGGCACACCAATGTTTTGAGGGATGGTATGCTATCAAGGTCCTTTGGTCTGCCCTCTCAGTGGAGGAAGGGTATAGAGATCTACATGATAGCAAAGACACAAGGGTTATTGATGTGTTAGAAACCACAGAAGTGCCTGAGAATGGTCACACAGGACTCACAAAATAGGTGGCAGGATCAACAGCCCGACTGATGCACATCTACACTGATGCACACAGCACAGGCAACAAACAGGAGGAACTGGAAGCCATGATGCAGCAGGAAAACTGTGACAGAGTTTGAAAGATGGCAGGACGACTTGCATAACTGGAGTGTTGTAAAGGATGGCTTTAAATGCCTCAGAAGGGATAGGAAAGGAAGGAGAGGTGGTGGAGTACCCCTGTATGTTAGGGAGTGCTTTGTCTGGAGTTTAGTGACGGTGACAACAAGGTTGAGTGCTCACGGGTAAGAATCAGGGGGAAGGCCAGCAAGGCAGATGTCATGTTACAGACCACCCAACCAGGATGAAGGGGCAGATGAAATACTCTATAAGCAGCTGGGAGAAGCCTCACAATCACCGGCTCTTGTTCTCATGAGAGACTTCAACTTACCAGACATCAGCTGGAAATACAACACAGCAGAGAGGAAACAGCCTAGGAGGCTCCTGGACTGTGTGGAAGGTAACTTCCCAGCACAGCTGGTGAGGGAGTCAGCTAGGGAAGGTATCCTGCTGGACATGCTGTTCGTGAACAGTGATGAACTTGTGAGTGATGTAATGGTTGGAGGCCATCTTGGGCACAGTGATCACAAAACGACAGTTTTAAATTATCAGAGAAGTAAGGAGGGAGAGTTCAGCAGAACATCTTTCATTGACTTCTGGAGGGCAGACTTTGGCCTGTTCAGGATGAGGAACTTATCCAGTTACTTACCCAGTACTTAATGCCTTCTTTGCCTCAGTCTTTAATGTAAGACCAGTTGTTCTCTGGGTACCCTGAACTAGAAGACAAAGACAGGAAGCAGAATGAAGTCCCCACAATTCAAGGGGAAATGGTTAGTGACTTGCTACCACTTGTCATATTTGTGTGTGACACAGTAAAGTCCATGGGGCTGAATGGGATTCACCCAAGAGTACTGAGCTAGCACATGGAACTGCTCACCAAGACACCATTTCCACCATTTGCCAGCAGTCCTGGCTCACTGAGGAGGTCAGAGTTGACCAGATAATAACAAATGTGATGTTCATCTACAAGAAGGCCAAGGAGTAGGATACAGGGAACTAGAGGCCTGTCAGCCTGATGTCAGTACCGCGGAAGGTCATGGAGCAAATAATCTTGAGCAGCATTATGCCGTATGTTCAGGATCAGGTTTATGAAAGGCAGATCCTGCTTGGCCAACCCAATCTCCTATGACAAGGTGACCCACTCTGTGGATGAGGGAAAGGATGCAGGTGTTTACCCGGGCTTTAGTAAAGTCTTTGACATAGTGACCCACAGTACTGTCCTGAAGGAACTGGCTGCCCATGGTTTATAGGGGTGCACTGTTCGCTGGGTTAAACACTGTCTGAAAAGCCAGGACCAGAGAGTCGTGGTGGACGGAGTTAAATCCAGCTGGTGGCCAGACACGAGTGGTGTTCCCAACAGCTCAGTACTGGGGCTAGTCCTGTTTAATATCTTTATGAATGAACTGGATGAGGGGATCAAGTGCACCCTCAGTAAGTCTACAAATGACACCAAGTTGAGCAGGAGTGTTGATCTGCTGGAGGGTACAATCGCTCTATAGAGGGATCTGGACAGACTGGATCAACAGGCTGAGGCTAATGGTATGAGGTCAACAAGGGCAAGAGCTGGGTCCTGCACTCGGGTCACATCAACCACAGGGAGCACTTCAGGCTGGGAGAAGAGTGGCTGGAAAGCTGCCCAGTGGAAAAGGACCTGGGGTTGCTGGACATCAACCAGGTGAACATGACCCAGAGTGTGTCCAAGTGGCCAAGAAGGCCAGTGGCATCCTAGCTTGTATCAGCAAGTGTGACCAAGGCAGTGATTGTCCCCTTGTACCCAGCCCTGGTGAGGATGCACTTAAAACAGTGCTCAGTTCTGGGCCCCTCAATACAAGAGAGACATTGAGGTGCTGGAGTGTGTCCAGAGAAGGGCAATGGAACTGGGGAAAGGTCTGGAGCACAAGTCTGATGAGGAGCAGCTGAGGTGGCTCGGAGTGTTTAACCTGAAGAAAAGGAGGCTCAGGGGAGACCTAATTGCTCTCTACAACTTCCTGAAAGAAGGTTGTAGCCAGGTGGGTGCCAGTCTCTTCTCCCAAGGAACAAGTGATAAGACATGAGAAAATGGCCTGAAGCTGTGCCAGGGGAGGTTTAGATTGGATATTTGGAAAAATTTCTTCAAGCATTGTAACAGGCTCAGCAGGGTGGCTGAGTCACCATCCCAGGAGGTATTTAAAAGACCTAAAGATGTGGTGCTTAGGGACATGGTTTAGTGGTGGCCTTTGTAGTGTTAATTTAACACTTGGACTCAATGATCCTAAAAGTCATCTGCAACCTAAATGATTTGATGACTCTAATTGTCAGATTTATCTGGAGTTTCCACACCTATTTCTTAATCAGGGTCTGAGACAGGACATTAAACTCGATGTTAGCTCGGCCCCCTATGAAAGTATCTATTTTGCACATCAGAAAGGCATAGCGGAATGAGGTTCCTTAATTGCAAATAACTAAATCTAAATACTCTCATTTTTTCAGACACGTACTTAAGAATAAAAGAATAATAAAATATAATAATCATTTTTTGCAACTAGAACTGGGTACTGCAGCTTCTTACATACCTTAATTTCAATAACTAAATCTAAATACTCACATTTTTTCAGACACGTACTTAAGAATAAAAGAATAATAAAATATAATAATCATTTTTTGCAACTAGAACTGGGTACTGCAGCTTCTTACATACCTTAATTTCTGTTTATAAACAAAGGAGGATCTCCATATACCACAAACAGGTATTACACACAATTCAGGAGCCCTATAATGATCTTCATCGAGACTGTAAATCCCATCAAGCAGATACTTGGCCAGTTAGTTGCTTTTCAGTGTGTTCCTGCAGAAAAAGTAATCATGAAGCAGTCTGAAGAACAGATTGCCCTTTGGAACAAATGGGGAAGAGGTCTCTATTCTGATAGAGCAAACTTTTCTTCCATGATGGAATATTCCCTGGAAAAATTTGTGAGGATATGCGCCTGTACCAGATTGCTGTCCCAAGACGTAATGATTTCCACCCTCCATTTGCAATGATTTCCTTAAGAGGGATGTTCAGGTCTATCTGATATCTGTCCAATGTAAAAAATAAAAAGACTGTGTCTGTTTTCAAGGCAGTTTGGAAGTCAGGCCAGATAACCAGATGCAACAGTTTGAAAGCTAAGTACTCTTCAACTTTCTAATACCTCCATCCAAAGACCTAAGTACAGCTTACTGTTAAATAAACTTTGTGAAAGATGGAGATTCACTTCACTGGAAATAAATGCAACCTGAAATCATGGCACTGAACTACATTCTTCCTCCCCACCTCCAGAGCAAAAATAACTTCATTTCAACCAGAAATCTTTGTGCAGGTCTTTCTCTTCTTCCTTCAGCAGCTATCAATCAAAAGTAATCTTGTTAGATGAGTGCATAAATTAATGACTAGATTCAAATACAATGCATCAGTGCATTAAAATTCCAGGCGGAACTGACTGAAAGTGTGCAAAATAGAAGAATTATGGGAAAGAAGGGAATGTCTATTCGAAAGAAAATATATAATTAGGGAAGATGCTAATTGCACCATGATTGTAAAGGAAATGGCATTTTGAAGACATATCCATTGAGAAGTGGTGCAGGGCACCGTAATGATTTAGAAAGGGAAGTTTACAGTTCTGGGTCCATTAGGGAGGTCATTTATTCTGCTCTGCTTAGTCCTGATGAGACCAGAATGCTGATGTTGCTCCTGGTTTTGGATGCCTCACGTAATGGAACAGATAAACAGATGGGATGTAGTCCAGAGAACAGCAAGGACAGTGGGATGTTTAAGAAACAGGACCTATGAAGAAATTGCGCATGTTTGGTCGACAACAACAAGACTGAGGTATGATGATAAGATGGCGAGTATATCAAAAGCTAAAAATGAATACCAATTTTTCTCCATGGCACCTGAAGCAAGGAGGGCTTACTTAGCAGATACTCTGAAAATGTCTGTGTCTTCTTACAGTCCAGCTTTTACAAGAACTAGTAAGAAAATCAGAGACCAGAGACAATCCTTGTAAAGCTCTTCTTCTCCAGGATGGAGGGACAGGTTATATGGCAGCTTGGAGACCTTCCCAGCCTTACACCTAAGTGATTGGAGAATACTGATGGCTGCTGGTCTTTTTTCAGTAACAGACTAGCTCAATCAGTAAGTCCTGACATTATAAGGCCTAGATTCTTGACACTGCTACCTTCCCAAAGATGCTAAACAACCTTTGGGGATGACTTCCTGAATGCAACAGTGACACTCTCTGAGGAGTATCAGCAGAGGGTTCCATCTCATTTCACATGAGAATTTGAGAGATGGTGCCATCTCCTGCACACTGATGACCTTCAGCTCTGTTTGCTTGCACAATTAACCTAATTACACCTATCACACCGTTTTCAGTGCCTGAATGAAGACAAATACTGTCTAAAACCAGGACTGGTGAGATAGGAGTCAAACGAAACATGTTCAGCATCCATAGGGAATAATTAAAAGGTAAGACTCTCTGTTAAGCTCCCTCTAAACAAAACTGGTCTTCTATTGAGTTATTGTGCTTTTTGTCATGACAACAACTCTTCTACTTTCGAGGAGTGGGGAGTGGCTTTCAGCAGTCACCACATGCCTACTGCTTGTAGGAATCCTCCGCAAGCTATATCCATGACGCAGCACAAGAAAACGGCATGTCCTTAAAAATCAGCCAGGCTGAAAATACATAAATAATTAATAGATGAAAACTCATTTCAAAACCTTTGTCTTCAAGTTACTGAGTACTTGCTTTAGGGCACACATCAGTGTGTTTGACACAAAACTATTTCACAGGTTATCTGTTAGTCCATCACAGAAACAACAGTTGCTGAAGACATTGCAATCAGCTAAAGGAAGCATGGTTAAGCACACATTTCTATTTTTAAGAATATTTATAGCTATATCAATTGTATTAAACCCCTGACATGTTTATTTTTCATTCAAGAACAGTTCTAAGAAGCACTAGCAAAGAGGGCAAGACCTGTAAATAATATTGGTTTAAATATACTACACTGGCACAGCTGAAAGTTTTCCATTACTCAGGAAAAGGTCACTAGACCTATTGAACATGTTTAGACTACCCATGCTGCTTAAAACATGACAGAAATAGCTTTACCATTTAGCATCTGACACAAATACAAACTGAAGTCTTTAGCAAACTGGTATGCTTACCTAATTTTGGGGTGTTTTCCTGACACAGAGCCCAGTGTCCTACACACACTGACAGGGAGACATAGTTTTCTTTGAGCTTTGCTTAGTCATATGAATGTAGAACTTTTGTGAATGCTAAAAGTCTTTTCCTTTATCATTCCTATAATCAGAACATCACAACAGAAATTATAGTAACTCTTGTTTTAAAAAGAGAAAACTAATTTATAATTATTTCAAAATTACACAGTCTCATATTTGCATACCACGGTTTTTTCCTGCTCTAATTGCATTATTTTATATATTTAATGGGCGAATTTTTCAAAACAGACCTGTGATTTTTAACAGTTTCCTATTTTGGGCATTCAACATGAATGTAATTAAAAAGGGCAAATTTTCAGAGGGACAGCATTCAGTATTTTCTAAAATTCAGTGTGTCAAAGTAATCATCGCAAAACTGAGGTGGCCAATCTTACTACACATTTTTTTTTTGTATTCAAAGACTGCATAAAAAACTCCTGAATTCTCTCCCCAGAGAAGCATATGAGCAAAAATCACTTTCTGCCCATCAGATTTTCTCCCTCATCTCTCATGTTTTCAACTGCCGAGAGACAATTGTTCTTCCACATCATAGGAGCAGATCCTCATGCAACTGCTGCTGTTTGCAATTTCCTTCCATCAGCTATGAAATTAGAGAAAAATATGGCTCTATAACCCCTTCTCCAAAATTATACATTAACTTGACCCAAAGTCTCGTGAAATCAGCCAGAAAAGTTTCACTGATTTTTACAGATGCTACATCAGGTGTTTATTAGCTGTTGCATTTCGAAGAAAAAATAAGCTGAAAAATGTTTAAAACCTAACACAACTATCAAATTATCTCAAATAAGCAACGTATGAAGATGCTGAAAGACAAACATAACATTTTATGCAATCTCAACTACACAAAAACGTATTTCCACAAGTTTTAGCCGACGTTTGCATATTCTTTTGCGATATTTCTTGTTCTCCTCCCTCACAGTGTGCTGGGCCTTGTTTTTAGGCAAAGTAATTAACATCTTTATATCCTTAACTGCAAACACTTAAATTATATGAAACGTCTTTTTGTCACAAAAACTCCTGTTTGGGAAGGTTTTTTTATGTAGTGTCTTGCTACAGCTAACTGGACAAAAACCCTACAACTCCGAGAGTATGGAAACTCAGAAAAATGAATTTGCTTATGAGAAATCTTTGAAGCATTGTCATTTATCCACTTGTTTTCTGGTCTGCTGTATCTCTTGGGGTACTGATCTCCCACGTTCTCTGCACTGCATTAACCACGTAGTTGGACTCAAACAAAGACTGGGGAAGTGGTTTCTGAGGAGGGGGGTGCTACTGAAGCAATGAGGGGGAGAGAGGATGGAAAAAACTTCCTGCACCAAACCTCATGCGGTTACTGCCTGCCTCAGTGCTCTACTCTGCAGGTGTGTCTCAAGGGCATTGTACCTGGAGGCTGCTAAGATCAGGTCTCACAAAACTTTATTTCTTCATGTGTTACTTCAGTATAAAACAGTTTGGGCTAATGATGTGAGCTGACTTGTTTCCTTATATTTGATGCTTGTCCATAAACTGTACTAAGATCCTGGCAAACATCGTACACATATTGTAATGATGAGAAGTTCTTTTACTTTTCGTAATATTTTAAGGGGCATTTTAAAAAATACAAAAATTATCTACAAAAATAATCTATGGAGTTTTACAGCCTGAAACTACGTTCACATATTTGGGGGGATGAATCAGGCTTGTAAGTGGATTTTTCCCTTCTTTCAGAGGAAGGAAATCCAAAGAACCAAACTGTGTTTCAGATGTGTTAGACCTCCAAAACACAGTAAGACAGGAGGTCCCACTTGACCCACCAAGGATCCCTTTATCAGGCTCCAGCTAAGCAGCTGTGGCACCTACACTTTTGACGTGGTGCCTCAAATATCATCTGACTGCACATCACTTTGACCTGGCTTGACTACATTAGCACAACTTACATGGCAGACAGGGTACTCTGCACATCTTTAAATTATAAGTAATTTTGCCTTTATCTCTAGTAACCAACTGCTCTCTTCTTCAGAAGACTAGATGACTTACTTTAGGAATTTAGGAACTTACAATAACCCGGATATGAGGTACATATGTTGTGAAGTCCCTTACTCTTACACTCAATGTAACTAAGCAAAAAATTGTGTAAATATGCCAATAAACAAAGAATACACATAAATGTACTGAGAATCAATATCATCATGCTTACATCTGGTTGAGAGATAGGCAGAGCAGAGACTAAAAAAATTAGCAATGTTTATATCTTCTGTTATGTTGAAGCAATTACATGGTCTCTTATATTTTTCCTCTTCAATAACAAGGGGATAAACTTAATGCAGTAGGGTGTCTCCACTCCCATACCCTTATCTCCTTTTACTCTCCTTAATTCTTTTTTTTCCATCTATAAAAAAAGTACAAGAAATGCCTCACCTTCACAGTTTATCAAGCACATTATCCAAATTTGTGCCTTCCACTATTTTCTGGAACAGTCTGGCTTTGCAAATCCTGTGTGGTTTTGGGCAGAGGTATTTAAAATGATACAAGGAAGTGTCCAAATAATCACAAAATCATAGAATAGTTTGGGTCGGAAGGGACCTTAAAGATCACCCTGCCATGTGCAGGGACATCTTCCATTACACCAGGATGCTCAAAGTCCCCAGATACTCTCACAGATACAAAAAAGAAATTAATTTCTTGTACTGAGGATGTAAGTCAACAAATGTGGATCTAATTAAATAGTGATACATTAATTTGGGAAGTAATTGTAGTAAGAATTCTTTATTCTGTACAGAATTCTGCTCCCCAAATAAAAATCGCCTGAGAATTACCATAACTGCACAGCCTGAGTAAACTTTCCAGTGCTGGCTGCCTAAAAGTATGGCAGAATCCTAAGTTCCCTGGCATGAAAAATATCTAAATATGATAAAACCACAGTTGCAAATAGTATTGGGAGATACCAAAAGAATTAAAAATGAAATCTTTCTTCATTGTGTTCACTGGGTGGACTCTGGGCTCCATATGAGTGCTTAAAAGCATTTAGCACTGTCATGCACAAAACCGCCCTTGGAGAACTCTGGAGAAAATCTGGCCATTCCCCCTCAGAAACACGAATTTCTGAAACAACAGGTATCCATACAAACAGTAGGTTTCCATGCAGGCAGACTACTTGAGGAGAAATTTCCAGCTATTTAGCAGCTATACAGGTCTCCCACCAGCTTTCCTGTGTAGGGGTTCACCAAAATAAATGGCAAAGCATGACACATTTTTAGACACCCCTCGTATCTACCGAGCCATCTGATTTTCAGATGAAGTAGCAGCCATGAATTCCCAAAAAGAACTGACAGAAAGACAGCAAATGAAGGCTTGCTAAGTGTGAAAGTACCAGAACTGACAGAGTAAGGGATGGGTAACATCAGATACCAAAACCTCAGTGAAAAGTCTTATTAGTGGTTTATCTTCATTGCTATCTTACACCACTTTTTAATTTTTTTTACTACAATTGGTCCCAAGCTCCGAATAAGAACAGAGTAGAATGCAGACAGAGGTTTTTGCTCTTTATCTTGCTGATAACAAGGATTACATTATATGGAGGTGTTTTAGGGGCCTTTTTATCTTACTCCACTAAAGCCTTAAGATAATGTACATTACAAAATGGTTTGTTCCAAATAGACAACCTGAAAAATTAGTTACAGACATCACAAAACTTTTCCTGCTAAAGCAGTTGACTGTGTGTTTTGAGCATACACTCTAAAGTATGAAATAATATTTGGCAACAGCTATAAAGGAGCAGATTCTGAAGAGCACATTACTGCACTAGAAGTCAATCATTAAAGGTCAGTGAAGACATTTTTGGAACGATTTACTTGTGAACTATTCAACTGACCAAAAGGTAAATATGCAGTATTATTACAACGTTATTTTTTAAATTAAGTAAAGAAGTAACTAACCTTAATAAGAGATGTTGCAATACATGAGGCAATTTTGGTCTTCTGCATTGTTTGGTATCAGTCACATTATCACATTCCATTATGCACTGTTCTCAGGAAAAATAATACATATAGAAAATAAGATAACTAGTAAGTAGACAAGAGTACTTTCAATTTGAGAAGGGCAAATGAGTTTAACGATCTTAAGGATAAGCCTCCTTCTGGATGCTTCATATTAAAAAATAGTAAGAACTGCAATGAAGAGATTGTTTTTGTTCATAATTTAGGGAAGAGCTAGAGCAAAGAAAGTTTCAGCCTTCTAATATCCAAAGAAGGCAACAATTCAGATTTTTACTACTCTTCTAGAACTCCACAAACCTTATGTGCTCTTATACCTGTAGCTATTAGATCACTCTTTGGGAACACTTGGGTTGAATCAGACAGTTACGCAGTTCTACACGTATTTCTATTAAAAACGTGTTCTATGAAACATGCTCTTTCTTTATTTAAAAAAAAAAAAAAGCGCAGCAGACAGAGCTCCAGTATCAGCATAATTTGGTATTGATAATCTGATAATCTAAATCTTCTTCACTGGCAGAATCTTACAGGTTATTTTTGTCAGACAAGAAATTAATAATGCCCCGAGATCCCTCTTTCATATGCAAAAGAAATAAGCTATACACATGCAGTGTGGCATCTGCACACACATTAACATGAATTTTCAATCACTCTTTCTATACGGCAGTGTATACCACTGACCCTCAGCCACAGGGTGATGGACTGAAGTAATTTCCAACCTTTGCATCCAGTCCCTTCTGTTCCTCCAACATGGACACAGAGGCAACAACTCAGAGGGATCCACATTTCAGACAATCATTAAACCAACAAGGAGCTATTCAGTGGGGAAAGGCAGAAGGCTGGATAGAAGTTCCCTCTGGGCTGGATTTAGCCCACAAAACATAGTCTGGATGATGCTGGAATGGAAGGGTAAATTTCATAAGGAATGAAAGGGATAAAATAGGCTTTCATGGAATGAATAGCTAAGTAGCTCCCCAGACATATGAACTCTCAGTAGCCAAAGACTGAAAAATTGTAGGAACTACAGTGTGAGCACTGTACAAGAAGAAGATGCCTGCCAAATTCATGTTCTGATGCCAGAAATTTTTAAAATAATGAAAATACATAAACAAAAACCTGTAACAGCAAAAATACGGTCATTGCTAAGTTATGGGAACAACCCTATTGACTGCAAGAATGCTGTTAATAAAATCCTCAGAGCAAAAACAGGAATTGCAAAAGTTACCTTACCTTTCTGACATTTTGTGATACATGGGAAACATCCTTTAATAACTGAGCGGGACACAAAACCAAATGTGTGCACATAACCCTCAAAACAATGATTAAAACTGATTCTCAAATAAATGTTCGCCAAGGATCTTTATTTATAAAAGATGAAAACAAAGGCAGAAGTTCAAATGAAAACAAGTGATTCCTTCTTTCTTACTACCACCTGTTATAAATTAGGTTTTGGACAAGGACATTCAGGCTGCTGTTGGAAACCCTCAACTTACTCTTGGGTATGAAAGTATAAGAGGTACCAGCTCCAAAAACTAATATACTACTTAAAACAAAGACTGTCTCACATGTTGAACCGCCCATGCTTTCACACATGGGAACAATCTCTTGGCAGAAAACCCTGTCCTTGGCCCATGACTCTGAGGCATGGGAGAGTGACTATGATACAGGCAAAAAAGCATCCTCTGGAGCCTTGGGATTACAAAATATTTCCCTGTGGAGTCTAGGATCTCTAGTCAACATACATACGTCTCCCCTGGGGCCATGAAAGAGAGGCAGTAAACAAAAACAACTGAAAGAAACAGGGCTGCTTGGCAGACGTGAGAAGAAGTTTCACTGGCCACTGGTACATCCATGTTATGCAATGCCACGCTGGGCATAATGCTCCTTATTCTAGAAGAGCCAAAATATTGCACAAAGTGGCCCTGTTTTACCCAGACATCATCCCCTCCCCAGCACGTCAGACACTATACCATGCCTTGAAAACACTTTGGAGGAGAAAATAATTTCCCCTTTGAGTAAAGAAGAGCAACAGGTAAAAAACACTTCATGAGAGAGAACTCAGCAAACTGCTGAGCATGTGATTCCTTGCAAATCTACAGGTAAAGCCAAGATGAAAGTCACCTGAAGAAAGGGGTGAAGCCGACCAAGATGAGGTTCAGGAGCTGGATTGTTGCTGCTGCAGCTACACAGATTCACAGCTGGATGGCCTCAAGTCTGAATAGCTCAGTATTATTTATTATGCCATGTCAAGGTTAGCCACCAGTTAGCTTATAGCCAAATGGAGAGGATAGAAGGATACCAGAACCATACCTTTCAATTTTGCATCAACTAATGACTTGGCATGCCAATAAAGACATAACAAAGTACCATTTCACTGACTTTACTTGTCTGGGAAAATGTCATCCAGTTGAAAACCTGACTCATGCAGTTAATAAATGGATAAGCCTATTGATATGCAAAACATATCAGCTCTCTATCTGGAAAAGAAAACTTTTTTTTTACCTCACAGAAGCCCTACATTAGAAAATTCTGGTTTATCCTTCAGAGGAGATACTTTTTCAGATGAATGGCCTTTGGTCCTGTGAGAATAGGTGTGATGTTGTCAGTTGTGACATCCGAATTGCGTCAAGTCTCAAGCTGAATGGAGCCCAAATCAAGATCATGAATATAAAGATGTCTTTCATTTTGTTTGTTTAGCTGTGCAGTCACATCACCATCAGCTGTCTGTGACCACAGAACACTGAATCTCTCTCTATTCATGTCCACTTTAAATCTCTACTAAAAAAAAAGAAAAACAACCCCACCCCCACCACCAAAACACCAAAAAAAACCCCCAAAAAACCAAAACCAAAAAAACCAAACCAAACCAAACCAAACCAAACCAAAAATCCCTGAGTAGAATTTGCAGTGATTTATCTTTTGAAAACACTGGTCCCCCGGTCTAAGTTATAGAGAGGTAAGCATATTATATTTTCAGTGCAGTCCTGGTTTTGCCTTAAGTTTTTACCATAATGTTCAACAGTACAAAACGAGCCATAAGTTTCAAGGCAAAAACATATTATTTCAAAAAAGTTCAAATAGATAAGGAAGAGATGGTAAGAGGGAAGAAAGAAGTATTTCCCTAAATTTAAAGGGTTCATATGTATAAAAGGCTTAAGACAATATCCACTAGTACCAAGTACATTATGGTGCTAGTGACTACCACTTAACAATGTTTTTTAGAAAAACAAAACCTCTTAATGAGAATGTCTCCTCTCAAAGAACAGCCAGTAAACAATATCTATAACTCATGTGGTAGTAATGACCCCAGTGAGTGTCTGACAGTGGTTTTTAAGTACACCAACCAGCGCTCCAGCAAATTATCAATTTGGGGTCACTGGACACTGTTTATCTACATTTTCTCTCTAGCTTTAAAAGGTTTCGTGGATTCTGCTATTTTGAATTTAAGAGCCAGTTTGTTTTGTTCAGTTTGGATGTGTGCTGTGTTTTGGTATTGTATGAAATGGCTCCAGAGTACTTAGCATAAACAATGGTTTCAAGAACACTACACTAAACAGAGCAGTCATGTCAAAGCAAAGAATTTACTTTATTTATACTCAGGTGTTTTTTTCTTTGTTTTTTTTTTCACAACTAACAAAGATGCTGTTGTTCAAGGAAGCATAGGACACAACACAGGAAAAGCTTTGCTAAGTCCACAGCTCTCAACTTCCTCTAACACAGTCCACTTGCTTGTTACTGCTGCTTCTTGATGGCTGAAGAATTTCAACTGCCTGCCCTGAGCAGTGTTTTAATCTCTTCCCAATCAGCCCACCTGTAACAACAATGGCAATCAGCTCCAGTGCCTTCCTGAACTGTATAGCCTGGCTGACTTCCAACAAGATCAAGAACTTGGAAAGGGAAATGACTGCTGTTGCCTGTGGGTAGACACAAACAGAATGAACAGCTGGAGTGAGACGAGATGCTCCTCAAGCAGCCCTCATGGACCACAGTTCTCTCTTTGTACAGTGCTCTTCTCCAAGGAACCAGCTGCCTTGGCAGGGAGCATCACTGGGGACTCAGTAAACTGACTTGTAAATGGGCTTATGATGGAAATGCATCAGAAGTTGAGGCTTGTACAGCCAACCCTCCACACCCCATCACACGACTCTCACTAGAACAACTGAGGCTTGCTTCAGGCTATTGCCTGGCCTCTGCCTGCCAGCGTGCATCCAGCACAGCAGCTTTCCAAAGCCACCTTTCCAAACTCACAGTCATTATCAGCAGCAGACAGCTGAAACAATTTGACATCTACAGGAGGAAAGTAAATGCAGGAGGTCTAAGTACCTTCCCTCAGTGCTTGTTCTCTGAAGCGAGTTATATACACAGCAGCTTATGAAGAATTTTAGATCCCAAGAACTCAGGTTACATTTAAAGAAACTGCTGAAAATTCATTTCTGTTTCACTGCAAATTAAGGGTCTTACAAGTCTGCACACTCTACATAATCTTAAAAAATGAGGCTTGGGTTCCTGAGCAACTTGGCCAATTCTGAAAATTTTACCCATGATAGTCTTTTATTCCACAAAACATTAAACTGCAGAAACCACTCCCAAAACCAAGTCTGGGAAACAAATGTGCAGTTGCTCAGGGTAGCTCAATACTTAGCCTATTGAGTCACCACAATGACCACAGAACGGATGGATTATATGATTTTAATAGGTCAGACACCACTGTTTTTTCCTTTACAATCACACATCCTAAAACAACTAAAAAGTAGTTGAGAGAAGTCAGACACGTGTGCCCACACTCTGTTTATTTTGAAAAGTCATCACCTCTTCTCCAGATGAATGCCGTTATATTTGCACCTGACCTTATGCTGCTTCTCCTCAGTCAAGGACAGGGATTGACACACACAGGCAAAGAGCCTGCCAGAATAAGAGACTTATTTCTCTAAACATAGCTTTGTCACTCCTCTATCACACCAGCAGTTTGTGTTGCCAGGTGAGGAGTTTATCCTCCCCTTAAGTGTCCCTATCTTTTGCAAATATGATTGAACTAAAGGAATTTAACAACATGCAGTTCTGTTTTTAAATTAACATTGATAAGATACTTCCTGGTTATTTTTCTGTGGTGCAGTAACAGTTTTTAAGACACCAACCCTAACCCTAGTTTCAAATACACAAGCATCCTAATGTGCTGAGTACTGTACGATAGGCCAAGAACGTTAGTGTTTTAATGCATGCATAAAAGGAAAAAAAAAAAAGCATTTTCTTCCTCCTACTGACTTTCTCGACCACATGGAAATTTTTTTTCTTCCCACCATCACGTTTCTCACAGGACAATCTGTTACTGGGCCTTCTCTGAAAATCATTCTGTGGAAAACAGTATGGAAGACAAGTGTGAAACTGTGAACACAGCATGTGGCAAGTAATACTCCAGCTCTCAAACACCACCTGCATTATTTCTGCTCTGCTCCTCATTTCATGCTTTTCTTTCTTCATAACTGAGCACTAACACCTGTTGAGTGGCTTCAGCAGTGCCAAACAGCACACTCCTTGCTCTGTTTCTCCAAGAAAATGAGAGGTGATGGGTGACATGAAGTTCTGGTCACATTGCAGTCAGCAGGATTTCTGGTTTGGACGTTTTTGTGCCAGGATTTCTCACCAGTTTGCAGTGATGCCATACTCAAATCTACGCCATTAGAAGTTACCTTAAAAAGAAACTCTTGCCCCAGCTGCAAACCATGCTGGTGATTGTCTCCTATCTTGTGAAGTGTCCCAAGACGGAGGCCAACAGAGGGTTGAATAAGAGTGAGGAAGATTTAACATCCAGAGAGCACAAAAGGAAGAAACTTCATGTAACAGGCAATCAAGGATCAAAAAAAAAAAAAGGTTCTGTGTTCAACAGCATGAACACAGCTTTGCCCCAAGAGCTCTAGGGAACTGTTTCAAGTGCTCCCCTTTCACATTATATCTGGAACGACCTATTCCAAATGGGAAATGGTACAATATACTCAATGCTTGTTCTCTTTTCTCTTCTTCTGGTATCAGTATAAGCTGAGGACTACACAAAACCTAAGACTGCCCACCTTGTCTATCCCCAAAAATCTGATCCTGAAGGAGAAAGAAGCAGCAGGGCAAGGCATGCTGAAGAAAACAAAAGAAGCAGAGTGTAGCTCGGTCTGCATCTGTAAAAGATGTGACAAAGAAAGCCCAGTAATGAATCCAACTGGAACAGTTTCTCCTCTAAAAATCTCAGCCTAGGATCGCTGTTGGTAGTTTTCACACTCTGAGCCAGAGTGCGGGAGCCAACCATGTGACCTAGGGAAACACCAACCCAAAGAGCTGGCTGAAACAACAGCTATGACTTCTCTAATGAACTGGCTCTGGTGGTTGTCTGGCAAATGAGGTGTGTGCCCAAGTGGCAGGTGACACAGTGCAGCTGCACAATGAGGAGTGGGCAGTCTCAAACAACGTGGTCACTGCATCTCAGGTGATCCTGAAACAACTGATGGGCAAGGAAGTGATGTTAACGAAGCAGCAACTGGATGTTTACCTTATGGCTACTCTTCTGGAGTGGAGGTAGGTATGTTTAACTGGGTTGATGTAGGTATGAAAACGCCACACAGCAAACTACACGAATTCGAAACATGTATCTAAAATAAAACCTGAAAGTTTCAGGTTTTTCTGTGGTTATGAGTCTGCAAGCCATTCCACACAGGCAAATATTTGTGTCCTTGATTAACCTCAGCCAAAAACTCAAACAGGGCTGTGTCTGATTAAGGCCCACATTTGCAAGCTTCAGAAAATGCTTTGTAGAAAAATGCGGTTGTTGGCCAACCCTGACTGCTGCACATAAGTTACATCTGATAGGAGTAAAATGTGAGAATTTAAACTGAAATTTCCTTAGAGACCAGGACAGCACTATTTTTCATGCTGATTTTGTACTCGCTGCTGCGGCATAATTACCCCTTTCTTGTCAACGTCATAGCAGGGTGGGGAAGAGGTCATTTTTCAAAAGACGGGATAAATCCCTTTGCCTCTAACTTCTGAAGGCTTCAGTTTACAACTCACTGTGTCCACAGTGAAATGAAGTTGTGATCATAATTCTAGACTCGAGCCAACACATACTGAAACCAATGGGAGACTTTCTGTTGACTCCAATGGAAGCTGGGTCATGCCCTGAGCAGACACTACTGCACATAAAACAAAACCCCTCTCCAATTTTGGATGGCAGAAAACATGGACAGACTGGAAACAGTAAAGACCCCTGAGGTAAGAAATTGTCTACAACAAAAATCTAATATAGGAAAAATCAACAAGTGCACCTGTCTGCACTCTGCCTCTTTCTAGCCCTATCAACCCGGACAAAACTGCATCCAGAGCAGGTATTATCAAAAATTTAAAAAGATAAGATCTTGGCAAAAGACAAAATCTGTACCAGAGTCTAAAATGTAGAATAATTACTCAATCTTAAAATAAAGTTTTCAAATAAAATCAACATAAGCTTGAAGAAATGAGGGTAGTACGACTTAGAAGCTAGAAAAGACTCGCATCAGGCTTTGTAGCACAGTTTTTATGCTTGTCAAACATGAAAGTCAACTTAGGACTTGCTGAAAAATGGAAGCATGAGCACCCCATGGCCAGTGTCAGACTCTTATGCTCTATGTCAGCAGACTGCCAGCAAACACCTGTAAGTTGTTTTCAATATTCTTCATATGGATCCTATGCAAAAAGAGTAATGAAAAAAGCTTACAACGAGGGAAAGCTAAGCCTGAAAATGAAACACACAAAACAATTTTAAGAGTGTCAGGGGATTTGGAGAGAAAGGACCACAGAAGAGCATATGTTTTGGAAAGATTAAAACAATTACTATGTGATGTTGGTATGAAATTGATTGTCAGGAAAAATAAGACAGCAGCAAAAAGGATTATTGATCTTGCAACATCAGAGACCACTTAGTTTGGATGACACGGCATTTGTAAGCTGGTCTTTATCTTGTCCCACACATCCCCAGACTGACGCATCATTATTTGAACAATTCGTAGGTGGGAGAGGCAGAGGTATGGGCACACTGGCTACCCCCACACTGGCAGGTATGTTTTGACATGTCTGAAAGCGATTGACATTCAGCAGCCAGAAATGTCTCACTCAGGAAGGCCTCTCTAGGCCGATCATTTCTTCCACTCAACCTGAGCTTGGCAGGTTGAGGAAAAAAACACAGGCTCTTCTTCAGTCAGCTTTCTTTTTATACTTGTTTTTCAGTAAATCAAGAAACACACAATGACACAGGGATTTTTTGGGATTGGTTATGGACTTAACAGACACATCCTGCAAAAATGAAGAACAGGGAGGTCCTGCAGGGCTGTGCAACGGGAATGAATACACTGTACCACAAGTAATGGATGCATCCTAACACCCTGGCACTCACTTAGGACCAAGCAGTGACAAGGACCCAGAGAACTTGTAAAACGTAACTCAAACTTGTTAGCAAATTACTGAGCTAGAACCTCCTCCCTTACCCCACAACGTTATTCACATGCAGGAGTATAACCTCTTCATTATACCTCATGATACCCATTATACTTCACATTTTGGGCTGTATTTTTGCATTAGCTTCCAATTCCATTTAAAAAGCAAAACAGGTGGGGGGGGGGGCGGATATCTCTGAAGGTAGAGCTGACACTGTTGATCATAAATCCTTCGACATATATACGCATACATATCTACACGAAGGATGGATCCAAGCCGTGCTGGTGACAGGTTTCCCAGCGCCAGTTGTTCCCAGCACGCCGGTGCCTCGCCTTCGCCGCCCCCGCGCTCCCCCGGCTCACGCAGGGGAGGTGCCGCCGGCAACGCAGGGCCCGAGGGAGAACCCCCCGCCCGGCTTCGCATCACCCCACACCCCCGGCAGGCGCCTCCGGGCTCCGTGCCGACCCTCACCGCCCCGCCCGGCCCGGCACCGCCGCCACCTACTTCTTGCAAGGGATGAGCGCCTTCCTCTCCTCC
>VZRR01006398.1:821478-848547 GCA_013398015.1 Oreocharis arfaki | reverse complement strand
GCTCCGCTCCGCGCCGCGCTCCCTCCGCGCACGGCCGCCCCGCACGGCGCGCAGGCGGGCGGGCAGGCTGTGCCAGGGGGCGGGGGCGGCCCGCCTCCAAACCCGCATGCATCACCTCGCCGCCGGGAGGCGGCTGCCGCGACAGCGCCCGGACTCCAGCGGGGCACGAGGCAGCGCGGCGACAGGCGACGGGGACCCTCGCCCTCCCACGCCTCCCTCCCCGCAGCCGGGAGGGTCGGGGCGCCCTGGCCGTGCCCACTGCTCCGCGACGGGTGCCCAGAGGGGCAGCTGCGAGATCCAAGCCCTGGGCACTCTGCGTGAAGCTTGGGGAGGGAGGGGATACGCGAACAAGAGGGACCTGCTGGGACAAACTGCATTAATGTTGCCTTCGAGGGGAGAATTTCACTGCCTCCCCACGGACACATAGTGTCACCAAGCATTCCCGCATCTCCCACCGCCCTCTTAGGTTTATCAGCTGTTGTTTCCTGCCTGCTCTGGATGCGCTTTCCTCACTCACTAAGGGAGGGGGAGGCCTGTGCCCCACAGAGGCTCCGTCTCTGCACCTCTGCTTCATCTTCAGGGGGTAACACTGCTGCCTGGCCGGGGCAGGCGCGGGAGCTGCTACCTCTGAGCCACGCTGGGGCCCTCTCTGGTCACTGGGGTAACCTGGCATTGAGTTAACCTTCTTATCTCAGCAAGTCCCTCAAAGACTGGGGAGCGACATTTGCCACAGCGAAGAAAGGGCCCGGAGATCTTTCCGTCCCGTGGGGGAACAGAGGTGGGGTGTGAGGGAGCCCTTTACCCCCGCGTGGGCACGCCACTCCGCGGCACCTGGGGCGCGTGGCCGTGGAGCACCAAGGAAAGAAAAATGAAAAACAGCTTGGGAAAAGACTGAAACCCCTTCTTCCACTCGTGTGTAGAAGCGATTGGTGGGGGACAGAGGCGGGGGGAGCGGAGCGGCGGGCTGACTGCCCGCTCAGCAGCCCCACACCGGCCCCGCTCTGCCCCGGCCCCGCCGCCCGCTCCCGTCTCGGCTCGGCCGCCGCCGCTTCCCCTGTCCCGAGCGCACCGGGCCACGAGCCACTACCCCGTCTGTCCGCCCGTCCGCTTCACGCTTTTCCTCGTCCTTGCCGAGCTCATGGAGGGAATCCTGCAACCCCATGGAGGAGCCAGGAACAGCCGCCGGAGCTCCTTCAAGCCCGCAAAAAGTTTCTCCTTTGGGAAAACGCGGCGCGTGAAGTTCAGCCCCGCGGGAAGGAGCCGCAGTCCCTACTGTCGCCTTCCCTCTCCCCGCGCCGGAGCGCACAGAGCCCCGCGGCAGAACCGTGTGGTTTGGGTTTCCTTCGCCCCCGCTCCCCCTTCCACCTGAAGGAATTTATGACACAGATGAAAACTGAAACGGAGCTGGAGCGGCGGCCGAGAGACGCAGTGATGTCGCCGGGGGATTAAACGGGGTGGAGGTGATGTCACCGTGCCTGCACAGCAAAACGCACACATACACGCACACCCCCCACCCCCCGGAGGAGCGGGGCTGCCAAGGGAGCGCGATCGGCCCCACGTCACTCGTGCCACTGGTATAAATGCGGTCCCGCGATGCCCATGGCTGTCGGCGCGGCGGCTCCCGCGACTTGACTGCAGCAGGGCTCCGGGAGGCAGCGCCGCTCCGCGCCCTTCGGCCGCCGGGACCCGCGGGGCGGCGGCGGGCGGCGGCGGACAAGGAGAAGAAGGAGGAGGGAGAGGATGCTGCGCGCCTTGGTGGCGGTGTCCCTGTGGCTGCGGGTGAGCCCGCGGGCGCAGGGCGCGCCGTGCGAGGCGGTGCGCATCCCCATGTGCCGCTCCATGCCCTGGAACATCACCCGCATGCCCAACCACCTCCATCACAGCACCCAGGAAAACGCCGTCCTCGCTATCGAACAGTACGAGGAGCTGGTGGCCACCGGCTGCAGCTCGGTCCTGCCCTTCTTCCTCTGCGCAATGTACGCCCCCATCTGCACCCTGGAGTTCCTCTACGACCCCATCAAGCCGTGCCGCTCCGTCTGCCAGCGCGCCCGCGACGGCTGCGAGCCCATCATGCGCCGCTACAACCACAGCTGGCCCGAGAGCCTGGCTTGCGACGACCTCCCCGTCTACGACCGCGGCGTCTGCATCTCCCCAGAGGCCATCGTCACCGACGTGCCGGAGGGTGAGGACCCTGGGGGCAGCGGGCGGTGGGAGGGAGGACTCCCTCCACCCCCGCGGGACGCCCCGAGGTGGGACGGGGGGGCTGCGGGACCCCCGCGCTCCAGCCCTGGAGCTTCTGCCGACAGTTTTCACTCCCTGACGCACCTCTGTTTGCAGATATGAAGTGGACGGACTTCACACAGGGCTTTATGGTGCCGGACAGACCCCTGGAGCCTGACTGCAGGAGCCGCGGCCAGGGTGAGCCTTGGACGACCCCCCGCCTCCACCCCCCGGGAGACAGGGTCCTTCTGACACCCCTCAACCTTTCTCCCTTCTCTTCCTTTGAAGAGCGGTGCAGGTGCAAAAAGACAAAGCCTACGCTGTCCACCTACTTGGCCAAGAACTACAGCTACAGTAAGTGCATGGGGGAAAACGCTTCACTTTGCCTGTCCCGCACCCTCCTTGTGTCCCTGCAAGCTGGGCAGCTGTATGTGGGTGCCACCACACCAGGCCCCATCCAACAAGTGTGGCAAGAGACGATTGCTCCAGCACAGCCTTTCCAAGTAGGGGTTTGCCTGGGGGTATCTAGCTGTCCTCTTACAAAATTCAGCTGTAGCACACACCATGTGCAGGCAGTAGTAGTAATCGCACAGATGATGGTGTGTTTCTGGCAAAAGCAGTGAAGTGTCAGTAATGTGCACCAAAATCTACAGGTTGCTCTGCAGACAGGGTGGTTGCTGCTGCAAAGGTCGCTCTAGTAAAGGCAAGTAAATCTAATGAGAACGTGACTGCTTGACCAGCTCCTGTTTTCATCCAGCAGGTGGAATAAACAGGGATTTGCTACCCAAGTAAAACTTGTAAATGTGAACCAGCTGCAGCAAAGTAAAAAGTTTTTAGAAATTCATATATGCTTTTACTGTACTAGCCAGTGTTCTGTCTGGTGCAGAATTGTCAGAGATTAATTGAATTCGGTGACAGTTTGCACCATCCAGCCAAGGAGATGGCCGATAGTTTTATATTATGTCACAGAACATATTGGCATTAAAAATAAGTATTCACCCTTCTTTCCCTTTGGCTTCCTCCTCCCCCCTCGGTTTTCTGATGGTGTGAGTCAGGAAGAACTCTAATTAAGGTTAGATAAATGGCAGATTAAATGCCTCTAATATCAATAGAAATCCCTATTAACTATGAATTTAATATGCAGTATTGTTGCATTTTTACAGGCATTTTCTCAGATGGCAGGTTTGTTTTCAAGTAATTTATTCAGTTCTTCTGCAGTAGCGTTATTATATATCATTCAATTCCTATTTGCTTGATATCGAATGAAAGTGAGTTTGTAGTTATTTGCTTCTTTGTTAGCATGCTTGGTGGGAATAATCAAGGTGAACATCTAGCTTAGGTAATTGTACAATTTTTTGTTCATTATAGCATTTTGGTGCATTTACATGACATATTCTTTTTATATAATTCCTTGATCTGTCTACGTACAACATGGAGATAAGTTTAGGTGGAACAATGAGCTTCCACAGTTGTCTGAAACATATGAAAAAGTAGTGATATCAAATGACTGTTCCAAAATGAAATACAGGTGTTAATCATGTAAATTCTGATTCCAGTGATTTCAGTGGGAGTGTTCCTTGAGTAAAACCTGCATGTTGGAATCCAAAATTTAATTCCACTGAATTCGTGAAATCGAGATTTTGGTTTTGAGATGTAAATTTTTATTCAGCACCCTCTGAGATAAATAGACCTGTTTATATAGAAAATGAATTGAGGGATGAGATTTAATGAGTTGAAAATCAATTTTTTTCTGAAAACCTTTAAAATAAGACATACAGCCAAATTGTACTTTTAGCTATCAGAGCCAATCAGACTTGGAAATGGCTTGTGAGTCTCCAAAGCTGAAATTCCTCACATGTTTTTTGTCTATTTTACATGTCCTGATAAAGGAAGCACGTGAACCCCAAACTGCATTAAAAGTGCTGGTCTGCTGTTTTCTGCATGTGAAGTTTATTCCAAATGTTATGAGGTTCCCTTGAAGGCTTTTGACCTGCTGGCTGGCAAGGGCAGGCTGATCGTTCTGTGGTCCGTACACTTCTCGTGCTTCTTTCACTGAAGAATTTTTGGACAGTAGAACCCTTTCTTCTTCGGTAGAGACAAAATCCTTTATGTAAAAATCATACTTAATTTATCCGATTTGGTATTTCTCACAAGAGAGAACGGATGAAATGCTGCAGTGTTGGGTAATGCCAGGGTTTGGAGGTACAAAGTTAGCCAGGGATCATTTTAGAGCCATCTACAGAGTTTCACCTTCTTGCATCCATGCAGACGTGCGGTTTGCCTCAATGAAAGGTGAAAATACAAATGATTGTGTTTTTGCAAGTCAGAGTCAGAAGAACATGTTTCAGTGTCTGGTTTACATGCGTATCTCACTAATGGTGGAGAATCCAAAGGCAAAAGACGGAAGAAAGTATAGCTCAAGTAAATCATGGCAATCCTAAGCTTCTTAGTTTTTTTACTATTGTTTCAAGCCTTCCCTTCTTTCTTATATTTAAGAAAAGACTATATTTTCTGGTTACAATCTACAGGAAATTATTTTATTATTGAAAAGAATAAATTCATGACAACTGTCTGTGAGGTCAGTTATTCATTACTTAATCGGAAATAGCCAGATGTGGCTGGAGAATGGGTCAGATTTACTCAAAGGGTTGTTCAAGTCTGAGTGGAAGGAGCTGTTTGTCTCTGTGATTCCAGGCAAGATTGGTTGACCTGATCTGGCAAAGATTTATGCACATGTTTAATTTCACAGTTGTCAACAGTCCTACTGAAAACCAAAGCAAGATCAGGCCTCTGTTATTCTAAGCCACTGTTTGTGCCCACACAGGCAGAAGTAGTTCTAGTTTCACAACCAAAACAACAGCTTCCAATTTAATATATTTTACTTAATTTTGAGATGTGTTTAAGTTTCCAAGACTGTCTGTTGTTCTCACTCCACTGTTTTTCTGTTTGCAGTCATTCACGCTAAAGTAAAAAGCATAGAAAGAGGGAACTGCAATGAGGTAACGACTGTGGTTGAAGTCAAAGACATACTCAAGTCTTCGATGCCAATTCCTCTGTCCCAAGTGCCTCTTCTTACAAATTCCTCCTGCCAGTGCCCACCTCTTCAGCCAAAGCAGGATGTTCTCATCATGTGCTATGAGTGGCGCTCAAGGTGAGCCCTGATGATGTGGTGCAGAAAAGTGTTAGAGCTGGCTCTGATAGGTGGGAAGGAGGACCTCAAAGCTCTCTTCCTCATCACAGGCTTGTTTTGCTGATAGCTTTTCTTAGGATAACTCATACATACACGTACGTGTTTCAATTACCTTCACAACTGACTTTCTCCACCTCATCAGCCTCAGCTCTGTGACATGATGTGGTGTGTACAAAACTTGGCTCACACAAAGAGCATAAAATCTGGTGGCATTAGGTACTGACAGCGTATTGATGAGGCATCATGCAGCAGTTCAGGCACCTCCAGCTTGGCAGTGTTTTTTTTAGGACCACTTTCTATAGGGATGAGTGCTTTGTGCGCAGCAAGCCCAATGGTGGCTTTAGATGATGGTCAGGGTTGGCAGGACCATGTGGAAGGCATCGTTCACCAAGGGAGTGGGCAGGAGATGGATGATGCACATCTTCTGTCAGCAGAGCTGCTGGAGTCAGAGCCAGGCCTCCTCCACTGGCCTATCCATACTTTGGACCAGTGCCATCAGCGAGATGTTTCTGATCCCACAGCCGTACCGGGACCAGCCAAAGCTGCAGCCATTGGAGCTCCAGCTCCCGGATGACAGATGAAAAGTAAATACTCTCAGAGCAGCTTGCCAGTCCTGCTGTATGATTAAAAGAAAAAACAAAACAAACTTTACCCGACCGTTCATCTGGCAGTCAGCCTAACCCCAGGCATGGAAGGAAATCCAGCATGCTGGTCTGGAGGGGAAGGAGTGATGAATCACAGCTCCCTTTTCTCCCTGGTTCCTTGCGGCAGAAGGGGACATCCCATCCCCCTCAGCTCCCCAAGTGCACCAGTAGATGCCAGCAGGACAGGTTGTGGCGTTTTAGGTACTGTGTAGGCCTGTGTATTGTGGGTTGGAGGCAAGGCTGGCTGTAAAATGTGCAGGCTGGTTTTGCATACAGTTATGTTGCTGTTAATTGGTCACGTGCATTTGTAAGGACCACAGAACATCTACACGTGGGACGTGGTGGGCCATACCCATATTTTTAATGAGTTTTGTGTTGATACTTTGAAAGCATTTTATAGGTGTTTCTAAAATTTGCCATCTGATATCTTATTGCTTTAACTTTTTTTTTTGGTGAGCTAGCAAGCACAGTATTTTATTACTGCCCAGCACTTTGCCCCTCCAGGTCTGGAAGTATTTCACAAATATTAACATAGAGCACTCTATTTATGTTAGTCATTTTAGGGATACAAACTCTGACTCATGTAGGAGGACCATGACCAAAATTGCAATGGTGGAGCTCTGGGCTGCAGAGCTTTGTTGGAGACGATTCTCTGGAGGCTGTTAGGAAAGGGAGATTTCACGAGTCAAAGATCACAATCTGCATCTCCATTATTATGGAAGAACATGCGATTCACTAAATATCTTGTGAGGGTTTTTAAAGGTCATTGAGGTTTTTAATTTCGTATAGTGTACTAAGATGGATTTGAAAAAGAAACATAAACTATTATATGTGCTTCCTGTTGAACTCAGTGGCATGCAAACAGAAGGTTTTGAGTTACAGCAGTTTTTTAAAATGACAGAGGCAAAGTAGGTGGAAGCTGTACCTCTTCTGCAGTCAATGGCAAAATACCTCTTGCCTGTTGTTAGGGTTAGAGCCTCACTGGATAATTTGACCTGAACCAAAGCTGTGCCAGATGTACCCCATGCTGTGGTTTCATTCATGGCAGTGTGGCCTTGGCATCAGTCCTGTACGTTAGTACTCTAATCTCTCCTTGGAAAGAAAAGGAAATGTACAACATACTGGTCCTGATTCTCCAGGGTTTGCTCTCATGTTAGGCCTTTTCTGTTTGGTCAAACGGTATGCACAGTGGCTAGTGACTACAAGAGGCAGCATTCTGTGCTGTGTTTGAGCTGCTAAGAGCAGCAGTGCTATTCATAGAAACTGGAGATCAGGCCCAGCTACACTGTTCAGCCTTCACCAGCCAGAACAGTGCTGTGTGATCTTATGTGCATTTATAATGATATTTTGATGTTTCCAGCCAACACTGGTGTCTAAGTAAAAACCGCCAGAATTTTAGTGACATTTATACTAGGGCATATTAAGGCCTGGTAGCTCAACCAACCAAACGAAAAAAACCCCAAAAAGTTGTCTCTAGGTTGGGACATAGAAGGTGTGACATCAGACTGTTTTAGAATAAACTGTTTTAGGAGCTGTTTAAGGCATATACATTTAATAGTCACATTTTTGTTTTGTTAGTTTCGTGACACCTGGACTCAATGTTTTCATGCAGGAGCTAGCCAGGTTTCATTGGTAGGCAAGTATCACTAACCATACATACATCTTCCAAATTCACCCTAAAGCACTTTTAATAAGTTAGATGTAGGAAACACATAATGCCACCCTCATGTATTTATAGGTAGAAATGGATACAATTGTAAGTGAACAGATAATTATATTGCTATTTTTCAGCTGAGCTGTATTGACTGGTGGATGTGAAACAGCTGCCTTTTTTTTTTTTTTTTATTCAAGAGTAAAATATATTAGTTTGATTTACTCTTCACACAAACACACAGAGAAACATACGGCATACCATCATCCCATACATAAAAACTGTCAGTACCTGTACCTGTGGGTGCATTTCAACCTCAGTCTGTGTTAAATCATCTGGAATGGCATCTCAGGAATTAAAATCAGAAATATCTTTAACTTGTGCATATTTCTTAATTTTTAGGTTGATGCTTCTTGATGGATGTCTAGTTGAAAAATGGAAGGACCAACTAAACAGAAGATTTAAGGTAAGTCCAACCAAAGAAAAGAATGCTGATGTTCTTGATAAAAAAGTTAAACACCTTTGTTTAACTTCACAATTGATTAATTTGATGGTTTTCAGATATCTGTAACTCCTCTGGGTATCATTATTTTCACTTGAACATTTTCAGATCTCATAGTTACACAAGTATAAGTGAAAATTTGAATATTTAAATCTTGTGGTTTAGGGTTTCTAAAATTTTATTTCTGTTTAATTTTACCTGGTGGTATGATCTTTATCTGAATTCTGGTTTCTTACAATAATGTCTCAAGGAATTTCTTTCATATCACTGCTACTGCAAGTAGCAGTGATATGAAAGTGAAGATGGTATGCAGATGAGTACATAGCCCACATTAGACAAGAAAGGAAGTTAAAATCCTCTGCACTGGATTAATGGTTTTTGCTGCATTAAAGATTGTAGGCTGGAAACACACACTTCTCACCAGGTACTCCCTACTAAAGGATTAGTAGGAGTACCTACTAAGGTACTCCCAGTCAAAGGATTGGGCATTGTCTCTCTGGATTCAGGAAACACTGGAAGGAAAAGTCTATAATACAGAGACATGGGTAGCAGGCACAGCAGATGCCCCTGCTTTTTGGGGCTTCAGGATAGCACTTGATATCACTCTCTACTTGTAAATTCCTGTTTTTAACGGAAAGAAAGGATGGATTGAGGGAAGGTTTGATTCTTCCTCCCACTTTTAGAGATGGAAGAAAGTTATTTTTGGAATTCAGAAAAGTTTTCAGAGCATTAAGGACATACATGTATGTTTGTCTTAGTTATGGGTTGATTGGCAATTGATAGAGAGGAAGAAAAGAGATGTAGGAATCCGTAAGCAGAAGCGTTTAGATTACAGACCAGCTTCTTTCAGGAAATTGCATTCAATGCTTCTCTTATATCCTTTTCACTTATTCATGTGAAACCTATGTGTGGAAAAGAAAACATGCTTTAAATCTTTAAAAAATAAATACTTGGCAATTGCAGAGGGATACCATGTGGGATTTAGAAGAATATTGACATGTGACTTGGGCTCCTGAAATCCTTTAGCTGTCAACTTAATGGACTGTTACTGGCACACAGTGTGTTTTAGTCACCTCCTCACACTGTTTTGTCATTTCTAATTGTGTCTTGAAACATGTTTGGGCCTTAGTTTCCAGATTGTCAAATAAATGCATGATTGCCAAACAAAATACCCTTCAAAGCACGTGTCATTTCCTCTCATATTAATAGTTTCATAAACTAAATCTCATTTAAACATATTTGAGTGGGACACAACTAAACGTCTGCTGATAGTTCTGGTTTTATAAAGATGCATAAAATAACTCTGACTACACAAAGCCAGTGTGGAGCTAGGTATCACAGTGGCTTCGTTTCAATGCCCATCATTCATCTCTGAACACTTGCATCCAAATTTTGTTTTGAGTTACCACTTAAAGTGGATGTTTTGAGCTGTCTGTCAACCACAGAAGACAGCTGTTAACATAACCACAACATGGCTGGTCTTTTCTCTAGCCAGGACAAGAATCTGAGTTGTAACAGGGTCAATGCAGACGTACTAAATAGGGAAGCTGGAGAGCACTTCTCTTGCTCTGATCACTGGTTAATCCCCTGCCTTTAGGAGTTCCAGAAGAGAAGGATATTAGACGGGAGAGGTGAGACCCTTTCCAGGTTCTACCATGTACCTTGTTTTCCTTAAAATAGGTATTTCTGTTCCTAGAGGTGAAAGTCTGCAGTCTCTGCTACTGTTTTATGGATCCCTCCATGTTTTGGAGAGCTAACCACTTAAACTCACTGTAAAAACCTGTTTTTTAACTACTGCACTCTTGGGCTTGAAAATCTGACAGGTATTCTCTGTGGTGGGCTTGTTGCTTTTCAAAATTTCTCAGGGATGCTGCTGAATAAAGCTTCAGGTGCATTACTGAAACCGTGCCATTGCAACTCTCAACACTGTGATTTCAGTGGTCGTCTCTGTTGTCTGTCCATAACATAGGCTGCTTCATGCCCAGTCCTTTCCACCCCAGGGAGAAGCAGAAAGTAAATACCAGCTCCCCTTGTAGCTGCATGCTTAAGTATATATTGTGAAAGGATAGTTTGGTTCCTGCAGACTTTTCTGAGGAAAAGTCAAGTAGCACGTTTAGCAAGGCAGTGAAGAAGGGCCTCGCAAAGGAATTCCAGTGTGCTAATCCTGGCTTTTTGATGGCATGATGCCAGCTCCCCTCTATTTCTGAAAAGGCACTCACATGCAGCATGCACACGAGATGGGCAATTGTCATTTCTCTCCACTGGTGGTGTGGAAATTCCCTCCACTCAAGAGCACGTGGCAGATAGCTATTAACATGCTGACATCAATGGCCTTGCAGTATGGAGCACGAAACTGTTAAAGGCAGCAGTAGCATCAGTGGTTCAGGATAGCTTTGGTTAAGATGTAATTATTTATGATTATGTCCTTCTCTAACTCATCCTCTTTGTCTTCTGCATTTCTACAGAGGTGGGAACAGAGACTGCAAGAACAAAAGCGGCGAACCGCCCGCAGCAAGAACCAGAATTCAGGACGCAGTGGTCGGAGTGGAGCCCTGAAACCTCAAACCAAGAACACCAACCCGCTGATCAGTGGCCCCAAAAAGGCCATTAAAATAAGAAATGGCCAGAAAGAAATTAACCCTAAAAAAGTATGAGTGTGAAATTCCCAAAAGGAAGGACTTTCCCTGCACGACAAGGGTCACAATCTGGCTTGGTCAGCATGTTTTATTAATCTGGAACTCGTTGACTTTAAAAAATCATGTCAGTTTCTACATAGACCTTTTTGCTGCACTTTACTGTTAAAAGGTTTGCTTGTCCTTTCAAGTCACTGCAAGCCATAGAGCATAGGTTTGCACTAATATGAGGTAGGCATATTCCAGCTGTCTGAGTTTTATCTTTGGGCTCTGATTTCCCATCTGGATAGAACTAGCCTTGCCTGCCAGAGGTTTTGACTCCTTGTACCAGTTGCCTGGTCTGCTTCCCTCCCAGATGTTAGAGAGCTGCATGGAGTTTCTCTCTCTCCTCAGCTGGTGCAGTAGTCTGTGAGTTAGTCTGTGAATTAGCTGAGAGCTCACCAGGCAGGGCAGCTGAGGAGCAGGAGAAGGATGGTAACCTCTGGCAGATATCTCAGGCAGCAGTGACTGCAGCTGCTGGAGCTGAACCTCTCTGCTATTTGGAATCACAACCCTTGTTCAGAGTGTTTAAAAGCATAGTTTACCATTAAGCATCTGGGTATGCATTATGTGATTATTTTTATGTGTGTGCCGAAAATATGCTTACAGTGATAGTATTTGATCTTGTGGGTTTGTGTAGTAAAAGTACATTCAAAGCAGACATTTAATTGTTTTAATTGTACTTCAGGCTGGCTTCTGTTGTTCTAATTTCAAATATATTTAAACATCTAATTGAAAAATCAGTATTTTTCGAAAGGACAGATTAAAGTGAACAGATCTGTAGAATCCTTAAAAGTAACACATTTGCTGTAATATAGCTTTGTTACGAAAACTGGAATAAAAGCTTTATTCTAAAGATAACTGACAGCTACTGTACAGTATTAAGGAGAAGATAGGGCTTCAAGTGGCTCAGTAATCGTTTGGAAAACTTTTTATCATTTGACACCATATTTCTAACCTTTCTCTGAGACCAAATAAATAAATAAATAAATAAATAAATCAGCCTTGTCCCTATTAATGTGCTTCTCAAAGCAACTGGCTGTCTACAGTTTTTCTTATCAGAAAGTAATATTTACCCTGAAAAGCAGATGCTTTTATTTATGTGGTACGTTTACTGACTTAAGATTTTCTGTGTGAGGTATTGAAACAGCTAAGGTGAGATAAATCTAATCGACATCACTCCAAGCTGGCATTTATGCTATTCCTTCCAAGGTGTACTTGAATGAGGCAGCATAGATAACACATTGTGATTTCAATTTCGTGTAACACACAAGATCACCAACACTGAGATCAGAAGAGCTCATGATAAGTGCCTGAAAGACCCTCAAGATTTCCTGCAGGAAGACTAAGGACTAAGATCAGAAGAGCTCATGATAAGTGCCTGAAAGACCCTCAAGATTTCTTGCAGGAAGACTAAGGACTAAGCTGGTCAATTCTGGTAAAATAAAGATTTTATAATAGAGAATTCTAAGTCAGAAAAAAAAAAAGGAGTTCTGTGTAGATTATTATAAGGAGTTACAATTGGCGATGTCAGTATGTTGATCTTTGCCATGACAAGAATTGCAATGAAATTTGCATGAGTGAAATTCAAGGCAGACAATTCTGGAGTGATTTTGGTAGCAGCAGTTGAGTGCTTGGTAATTTGCTAATGCAAATTGGAGACATAGATGCCAAGTTCCAATGTTTAAAACAAACAGACGGAGGTGTTACAAGAAAACGGAATAATAGCATATAGAATAGTTCAGGGAGGTAAAAAACCAACCTAAATGGTCGTTGTTGAGCTTTGAGCAGTTGGTTAAAATATACAAAGGTCAGCATTTGAGTGTAGCCCTACTGGTAATTCTGGGCTGGTGCAGTACTTTGTTGACATGGAACACCTGCAGAATTAGATCTAAAATTCATTCCAGGTGCTAGGAAAGCTGAGCATATATAGCATCTATTGGCTTTAGTAGGAATGATGTGTGTTTGACATGTCTAGAAAAACAGACTACAAATTTAGGTGCTTAAATTCAGCCTACAGGTGGAACCTTAATCATGTTCAGTGAAATGGAGAAACTGAAATGGAAATCGAAGGAGACAGAGTTTCGCTTGCAGGTGACTAATTTAGGTGAGTTTAAAAATTCTGACTTAAGTAAGCATGATCTAAAAGATCAGTATGATTGGAAAACTTCTAAAATAGTTTTATGTACTGTGTAGTGGGAGTTCTTTAGCTTTGATTACCTATTGATCCCAATTTAAAGTACCCCAGTAAATTTATATATATATATGATTAGCCATTAAAGAATGAGTGACAGTCATATCAATGTGATGTTGAAATAACAAATATTGAAGTCATGAGATATCACTTAAAGAAGTTTTATTGTGAACATTAGTCAGGTGTGATTTTTCTTAAACGAAACTTTTGGAACAGCTACCTAGACTCCACAGCAACATCACATATTATTTTACAACTGTTAAAATCAAACTTTTTTTCTTTTTGTCAGAAGAAAAAATGTACAATTTTTTTTTCTCCAGAGAATCGTCACAATTCCTTCTTCGCGTTGATGTCATTAGACTGACCATTCCCGTGTGTTGGAGTAAACGTTGATGCACTGAGCCAGGTGTTTCCAAACTCCTTGACATTTTTGTGTATGCTTTATGCTGACTAACTTTCAATCTGATATGGTAAAAGTATGGAAGAAGGAAAGGCAATACAACAAAAAGCGAGGATATCATAATGCAAAGAACAGACATGCAAGGGATAAATTAATAAGGTAGTGTGTTTTTCTGAATCCATTTTTTTCCTGTATTTTAAGAAGCCATGGGTCAACCCAATTCAGCACTAATGCAAGTTATTCCATTTTGAAAATCCCCTACAATTATTAACTTCCCGTGACATCAAATGCCAACTGAATCCAGACCCAGAACATCTGCACCCTCCAGCCAGCTTTCCTTCCCTTCCCTTGCAAAGGCGTGAAATTGTTGTTGGAGTGGTGAGGGCTGTTTGAGCAGGCAAATTCCTCCCCACAGGGTCCACTCACCACCTCTGCTCCCTGGCATGTGGCACAAGGTCAGACTCAGCTCTTCTCCTGCACATCCATGGCCAGATGTAGCCATTGCTGTGCTTGTGCACTCCAGCACTGGAGTTACCAAACCTCGATTCAGCAGAGGGGGCAAATAGTTTGCTGATGGATGAATGTAATTACTGTAACTACTTAAAGATGAAAAATTAACTGGTCAAATCCTTGAAGTGTCAAATGTCTTTTTTCCTAGTGTTGCATCTGCCTTTTTACTGAGGGGCTTAGAATTTTTTTCATATAAAATAAAAATTGCCTGGAACACCAAACATATGCTTCTAGTGAGTTTCTTACTACCTCCCACACACTTGTGCCCAGTTTAGTTAGAAGTGCCATTCAGTATTTTCACTGAATGTTCTAACCTCAGTTCCAAAAGAATGAAACCTGAAAAAATATTTACTCTGTTTGTGAATGATTGGCACCATTTTAGAAGCTCACTGTAAATGCAAATCAGAACTTCTTTATGAAACACATTTTTAAAAAACCAATAAACCACCCTCCAACAAGACCTGAATGACCCGGTCACTTCAATGTTGCAATTTTCATCCAGTCAGTGCGTATGACTGAGAAATACTTCCTAAGCAAATAAAAAGATTTTCCTGTCCAAAATACTCTAAACAGCTCTTAAATTCTTTTATCCAGAATTGTAACCTAGATTCTAAATGAATGAAACCTGAAAAAATATTTACTCCAGTTATGCACAACCGACACATGCTTTTTGGTTGTGCTTAGCAGTTGAATGTAAATGCACATCTGAAAACATTTCCTCAACCAGATTTTTCTGGTAAACTACATCAGCTACAATTAACTTTGTAAATAAAGTTAATATAGGTCAACAAACATTGAAAATTATGTTTCCATTTATAAACAACCCCCCTCCCCCAAATAACTTGCCAGTTATCCATTTCTATAGAATTGCATTACTTCTGATTACAGCTAGCCAAGGCTTTCTGTAAAAATTGCAGTCAATTTCATAGTGCTGACACTGTGTGTCATGTAACATCTCTGAAATTAATCAGCAGCCTTATTGGAATTTAAAACAGTGTTTCAAACTTGCTTGCTGGATATAGAGTAAATCTGAGGGCTTCCAGGTAATCTATTAATATTAGATTGATTCCTGTTGCTGCCGAAAGGCTTGTGGATAAACCACTATGGAAATGAGCATGAAGGAAGGGAGGGCACGCTCCTTTTCTCTAGATGAGGATACTAAGATCAAGCCCCAAAATGACCTTAAATATGTCGACCAGTCTACACCCAGAGAGGAGATTAATGGATGCATCAGAGTGACCAAAAGATGCCCCAAACAGAACAACACCCTAAGTACTTAGATTCCTTGTAGTTACAGAGTGATGAAAACTTTGCAGTTTACAGATACTCAGAGAATATCAGTACGTATTCTCTGAGCAAGGTAACCAGAAAGCTGATCATTTGCTCGCAAAGAACTGTGGATAAACTGAACAGATACTTGCAAGGTCTGACTTGCCAGTGTAGTTCATTCAGCAGTCAGAGCAAAGGAAAAACAGTGCAGTGGTACAGAGCCACAAGCTGATTGACTCCATCTTCTTGGCAGGGAAAAAAAGCTTTTTCTCCACTTGTCTTATTTTTTTATGTAGTAATTCAGTACAAAAACTCAGTACAACCAGACATACTTATTCTTCTAAAACAGTATTTTGAGATTTATGACCCTCTTGTTTATCATTCTAAACTGAAACTGATCTTTAATATGCTCTTTAGTGTCAGGTTATGATTTCATTAAAGTTCCTAAACAAGGAAATATGTGGTCTGTGGTACAAATAAACATGCTCTGTGGTTCCATTTCTCTCCTGCTGGGACAAAAATCAGAAGAATAATTATGTTATCTTTTGTTAGTGTTGGAAGAATTATAATCACATCTTTGCACCACCTAATTCTATGATGAACTAGAAGATATTTTCTAAATAAGCAGTTGTAAAGGCCACGTTCTCATTTGAACTGGCATTTAGATATGAGATGAACGGACAGAGTCAGACTTTCTGTAAGTTTTATACGCAGTGGAGTTGTGTAATTTTAATTGCAGGAAGATTTTAATCTGTTAGACTCCATGGAGTTTACATTGGAACAGTGTCCTCCTGACTATACATCAAATGGTTGCTGATCCCACCACAAATTGTTAAATTCTCAAATTGCATCCATATCTATGTCACAGTAATATAATTTTCAAAGAAGAGCAGATAGCAGTATAAATAATGTGTGCAATACCTATGGGGTGGGTTTAACTTTTGAAGAGACAAAGCAATCTCTTAAAATACTGACAGAATTTTGATTGCCATTCTTTTGAATGAATATTTTGATAATTCAACGAAAGTCTATTTCGCAAAGATATAAAAACTTTGCAAATCTGAGTCTCTTCATCTGACTGAAACAGTTATTTTTTGTTTTCAGATGTATTGTATCCTTTCCAAAGCTGCTAAAAGACTTTAAGATCAAGAACATATTTAGGAGAAGAAAATGAGCATTAATGAATGAAATGCTCCCACATTTCAGTTTGGGTTTGGATACTTAGGCAACATGGAGATAAAACTGTCATAAATCTGTGCATAATATTTCAATGGAATCTACTGGATCACTTTAACCGAGCACAAAGCAGGGATTGCAGTTGACACACATGAATATGGGACCCCAAACAGACAAAATCCTTCAACATCCAACAGTTAAACCAAACTAACAAAAATGTTATATTTTTTTAATAAGTGTGATGCAGTATGAAGGATAATGGTTAAACAAGAGCAATAACTCAGTATACAAAATTTTGCCATGCTTAAAAAGGCAGAGGTGGAGCTACAGTACCCCCACAGCAAACTGAAATTTCTCAGACCAGAGCAATAAGTGATTCACGGCATTCATAACTTGTGTATGATACTTATCAAGCTATTTGATTGTAAACTTCCACCAGACATGTTATGGACTCTTAATAAGACAAAAATGCATTTTGCTGTTTTCAACATTTCTGCTCCTGTCAAAAAATAAACCCACCTAAACTTCCAAGATTGTATTTCTCCCGCTGGTTGAGAAGCCATTAACTCCAGCAAAGGTCTGGAGAAATGAGCTGAATTGATGTATGTGAAGTTGCTCTACTGAAGCAATCTGCTCTTTTCTGAGGCTGCTTCTTGGTTTAAAGTACAGTGTGCCAGGACCCAAAAGACCCGGAGTACTTAAATAATGCCAGGAAGAACAATTTTAATGAGTTTTTGAAGTAAAAAAGTAGCCAAAGAACATACAGCAATCCTGAAGTATGTTTCTTAGAACTCACCTCACTGAGGCAAATATAAATTTTGCACTAATTACAACCTCCTACAGGCTAGTGAACCTCAAGCTGAGTTTGTGGCAGTAAAGCAGCTGTAGGTGAAAATGGGCCAGCAGGAGAATGCTTAGTCCAACTTCTGCTGGAGGAATGTCTATAATAACAAATGCCCCATCACAACAGAAATATTTTTCAGGAAGCTCTTTATAACAGCTAGTTGTATTAAATACAATAGGAACAATAAAGAAAGTATGAGAAGGACTTCATTCTTTCTGGACTTCACACTTACAATCAACAATGTAAGTAGATTGCTTTAAGTGAATGCCGTTCTTTAGAATCTCAGCCTTCAACAGACAGCAAAAGTGAGGATACATCAGCTACAGAATAATATTTGTGTTCTTCATGAAGGCCAGCCAAGTTAGACTGGACAGGATATGAACTCGCTAGTTTGGCAAGGAGGTACATGTCAAGAACAGCTCCTATGTAAGAACTGGCTTTATATTTTAATTCCTCTGATATATTTGAATTAAGTAAATGGACTGGAAAGGATCTTTCAGTTTATCAGTCTACCTGTGACAGTAATCATTAGAAGATAGTAAAAGATATTTAGGAAAAGGATAAATAAACAATGCCAGAGTTTTTCAGGGCCCTGAGGGAACTAAGAGGCCTTAATAGCCCAGAGCAGTCTCACCAGGGATGCACACATATACAGTTGGCCAGTGGGCCCAGGAGTCCCATTTGGCTCACATTTGGAACTGCAGGACTCGATTCACATCACAGTGGGTGTGCCATTAATAGTGTTATAATCACCTTCCTTGACCCTTGTCCTTCCTTGCTCATTTTAAGGTAGCTATACATAAAATGCTTAAGGATCCTGGAACTATTGGAAAGGCATAAATCCGTTAAATGATAAAAGCAAAAGCATCTACTAAGCATACATATAGAAACCATTACTGATGTCAAACTTCTAGCAGACGTTACTTGTTACATTGATATGTTTTGCAGTATGGAAGAGCTGGTAACAAAAATTGCCCAACTAAAACTGAATGGAGTATGAAGGAAAATAAATACGTTTATGTGGTCTTAAATAGAGTGGTTGAGTAGACAAGTACATCTAATTACATAAATATAAATTTTCAGAGATTGTATCTTAATTGTTTAGTCTGCATCAAGCTCTCCAAATGCAAACTTAATGCTTTTCAGTGCATGTTCTATATTAGATGAGCCATGAACAGCATTAGACAAAATATCGTGAGCAAACTGAGCCCGAATTGAATCAGGAGACGTCTTTTTTGCCTCTTCTGGATCAATGGGACCCATTAGTTGCCTCCACTCTTCCACAGCATTTTCCTTCGATAAGACCATTATCACTGATGGACCCCTGTAAAATCAAAATAAGGAAACTCTTAGACTGTTCTGAGATTTCTGAGACTAAGCAGACTTAGCTTTAATGTCAGAGGTACCATGAAGGGTTATAATAATTATTGAACTATCTTAATTTTATTAAGTTGCTTAAATATTAAAATTTGTTTCTGAGTGTTTTATTTAAGGAAATATCCCATATTTGAAAGCCAAAGAGATTATGATGATCAGATATTTGGATTTGGACTTCTTGTCCTAAAAATATTCTCACCCAATAATTTCTGAAAAAAGACAACACATACTGTTTTTATCAGCTATACTAACAATATTGTGAGGAAGATATTTGTCCTGCATGAGAACAAAAAGGATTCCATTGTAAAGCATTTCCTTTTCAGAGGAAATAAAATGCAAAATAATACTACCCATACGTTTGGAAAGAATTGTAAGTCTCCCTTTTGAAGGAAGAGTACTCTGTGCTAGAAGCCACTAAACTTGCTAGAAAGAGCGACAGATTGTAAAATCCATTCACCACTCATGGTGTTACATGTTTTGTTGGCACTGTGGATGCCAACAGTGCGATGTCTGCTCACATACCTCAGTACGGTAAACCAAGACACTTACGCAGTCATACAGTTCACCAACTCTTCAAAAAAGGGTTTTCCTTCGTGATCCTTGTAAAACTGTGCAGCCATTTCACGAGTTAAAGCTTGTTCTTTTACCTTCGAGATGCTAAATCCAGCCTCTTTAACTTTTTTCATAATTTCATCTAGGAGAATAACAAACAAGCTCGTTTTTGATTGAAATGGTTTAGATGCAAAAAATACAAACCGCAAACACCCAAACTTTAAAAGTTTCGGAAAATACTAGATGCCTTTAAAAAAAACCAAACAACTACCAACACCTATTGGAATTCTTCTTGCAAATATAATGGACAACATTAGAAACACTTCAACAGTCCTGTAAAACAGGCAGAAACCATTTTCAATGCATTATCCATATTGATGCAGGTATCAAACCCAGCCTGAATAGGGTTTGATAGCATTCACTGTTGTTTCTCACATTGAACAGAATGTGGACTGTAGTTGTAATGCTGTATCAAACATTAGATGGCTGGCCAAAATCAATTTGGATTGTTACAAGAGGGGAAGAAAGACTCACAAAAGCCAGTGATGATTAGCATTAGAAAGACTACTCAAATTTGTTAGGACAGAATAGAATAATGTTAAGTAGGGGGTCTAGATAGAGGATTTTTAAAAAGTGGCAGCAAACATCCTTAGGGGAAGGTTCTGAATTGTACATAGTGCTCTTTTTACTTGGACTTTTTCCTCCTTAATCCCTTAGTCTAACTGTAAGTTAAACCAAAGATGGGAATGCATCTAACTGAGCAATGACCCCTTTTGAGTCAGTAGAGATACCTGTCTGAAATAAGTAATACAAGCTTGGCAAGTGTCTATCTCCTTTGACGAATAAGGATGCTGGGCAGCTATTCTGCAGAAGTGCCTGGCTTTTAAAAGATTTCACATAGCTAAGAACTCTCTTTCTTCAATCCACCACTATTCTAGTGAAGAAAAACCTATAGGCAGCTTTAGCAAAGAAAACGTCACATTTGAGATCTCAATCTGAATTATGCAAGTCCTGTAAAAGCATTTCCCTGCGCAGAAAACGTATTTCAGAGAATCAAAATAATGCATTTGATGTGATTCACTGCAGTGTGAATTGCTAATCTTTTGTAGAAATGCTTACATCACTAGATATGGCCTGTACTTTCTAAATGCCTTACCTTTATGATTCTTAGCAGCATCAGGTTTGATTAATGCAAAAGTTTTTTCCTCAGGGAAGAAGAACTCTAGTTCCTTCTGAGCATCGATGGGTGTAGAGCTGCCATGCAGCTGATTGATAGGTACGTTTTCAATCGCATACTGTGCACGCAAACTAGGAGTTGTTAAAAGAGTGAAGTTGCTTACAAGCACAGCCGTTTTGAGCTGTGAGCTATAGCTGAACTTAACCCAGTGAATATAAATCAGTGGAAATCTGAAACATGAACACCCTCCCTCCCAACCCTCATCTTGCTATATTTCCAAGAAATACCACTTCTTTCTTAATGAAACAGCACTTCTGTCAGCAGTAGGTAAGATTACACTGTGGCAGTTTCATAGTGCAATGTGATAAGCAGGTAGAACTAAGGTGTCTGTCTATAAAATGTGTAGGAGAAACTTAGTCACAAATAAAATATTCTACTGATGCGAAGTTTTCAATAAGCTGTGAGAAAAAATCTTAGTGATATTTCAAGAAAAGTAATGGTGGTATTTCAAGAAACTCTTCTGCCCCCACTATTACGAATAGAAATTACCAACATTTTTCTCTGACTCAAGAGTTCCCCTTTCACTACATTGCACTTTTTAAAACTCAGCTTTTAATTCTGTTTAGCAGCCATTATATCTCAAAAAATTTTACAGTTTCTGTATGTAATACACTACTACTTCCAAGAAAAGCTTAAAAACCTGCAGAATTGCATATCTGTTTCCAGATGATGGCACTGTAGTTACACTAGTTGGAATGTGGAATGAGATGAGCAATGCAAAAGTAAGTTGGAAGCTGTTAATGATGGTTTACTTCTGTGACTATTACCTCTCTGGATTTTCCTTAGCCTCTTCAAGAGTCTTTGGGCCTAATAAATGTCTCCAGTGTGATACAGCATTTTCTCGTGTTAGAGCCAATACAAGAGTTGGACCACTGTACAATGGGAAAAGTAGCATTAAAAAAAAATTAAACTCTTGGTACTTTTAAAAAGTAATTTGATTATATATAGTCCAGAATAGCAAAATGAGCCCCAGTACTGGACGACTTTAAAACTGATCTAATTGTTTAAACAGGTACAGTCTGATAAAACCTTATGGGGATTAAATATGAATTTAAATTGCAAAGTTACTGAGTTTTGTCACAATGGCAAGACAGAAATACTGATCATGCCCTAACCATGTCTCAACTTCAGATGAAAGGAATATCCAAACATGATTTATTTCTCTTCCCCAAGGTATCCAACACACAGCCTGGTTGAAGATTTCAGAGTTCTCCTACAGACAGCTTAAATGCAGCCTTTCAGAGCAGACCTAGACTCAAATCAGTAAACTTGGCTGCTGAGACGTCGTACATTCAGAGATACGGAGTAGCTAATAACTTTAAAAGCTTGATTTATTTATTTGTTGTACTTGGGATTTATTCCATTATCTGCAGCTATCCGATCCTATTTTCTTTTACTAAACTTTTGTATACATGTGTGTCTTGTAGCCATGTATTATCCAGAAAGTGTTCAACACCAGTTTGGGTGGGACTCTGAGCGACCTGTTCAGGTGGAAGGTTTCCATGCCAATGGCCAGGAGTTGGAACTAGATGGCCATAATGATCCCTTCCAACCCAACCCATTCTGTGAGTCTATGATTCAATAATTACTGTGAAAATTTCAGTCTTTTCTGATTCTATATAGATTCTATAGATGCACATTCTCGTTTTTCGTTCAACGTACCTGGTCATTTGCTCTAGAAGGACTGGGAAGTAGTCTTGATCTACATGCTCTTTGTAAAATGTACGTACTTGTTCCTCAGATAGAACTATTTCTTTCTGCATTGCTATTTCGAAGCCATCATCGTTTATCCTTTTCATGATGGAATCTGTTAAATATATGGAAATAATGCTAAATTGCCATCCATTCATTCATTTGCACACTTGTGGAGAAATGACGTGGACTTTCCAACGATAATGTTAAATTTTTACAGATGAATTTATTTCCTAACTAAAGAACGGAAAACTAATTTAAAGCAACTGCTAGAAGGCATCAGTAGTTGCCTGGACACTCAGAAAGCTGATCCTTATCCTCTTAAGGTTTTTTCTTGCTTCAGTAACCTCAGTACGAATTCCTGACTGAAAAATATGATACGTCTTACTACCAGCAAAAGAAGGTCTAAGGAATTTGAATAGGTGAAATATTTATTTAACTAAGTCTTACAAGACCACATGGGTAAGTAAGCAGTATTTGGCACAAGTAAAATTACCTACAAAATTAATGTATAATTGCCTACACATGAACTGCAGAACTGCAGCTCTAAGCAACAGGTTAGACAACCATAAGGAAAATAAATTCACAAGGAAAGATCAAAATTGTAGTCTTTCAGTTCTCTGCATGTAAGTTTGTTCAAGTACAGAGATTCTCAAGTTAGAAATAAAAATACTATCTGAAATCTAGGAAGAAATGCAAATATATGACTGAGAAGAAAAGTAAACTTGTTTGGATGAAGGTTCATGTAATGGGGTAGATTTTTTTACCTAATCTGTAAAAATGCTGCCTGTTTAGACCTGCCCTTGAGCAGCCCTGCCTCATGCAGCACAGAACATCTTGGATTGGCTATTTTTCCTCTTGCCATTGATCTGTCTTGGGCCTGCTATTCAAGAATATCAGCTACTTTATTATGGTGGGAGATATAGTCCCCTATACTACATTTGAAAATATTAGCTTCTCTTAGAGGTATTCTAGAAACATTCCATCTACAGACTTTCTTGAAAAATTAACCAAAGGAACAAAATATCATTGATGTTTGCATTCTCAATATTTGAAAAACATTAACCTCATAGCTTCGTTCCAGACAATGATTACTGCTGGCCTAATGCTGGAGAGACAGCATAACCTAAAAACATTTCATTAATTGAGTTAGAATTTATAATTCAAGATTCAAAATATGAGAGTATTTATACACCCTTGATAGAAAATATGGTTATTTACACTTACCTCGCCTTTCTTTTAAGAGACTAGGTCTAATTATGGCCAAAGTCTTTTCAACTTGTTCTGCCTCAACATCAAAACTTGGGAAAAAGAAGGCAAGCTGTCTGCTGGCATCTTCAACACTGTCTTGCACATCACATATATTTACCAGACTCTCAGTTTCCGTGAGTCCTGGCAACCTGATGAAACACGAAGGAGTACAGTATTTAAGTTACTGCTTAGTGTTAACAGGCTGACTTTTTGAAGATGCACTTTCTTAAAATTTGGCGAAAAAAAAGAATAGAATGCAAAACTAAGATTTTATTAAATTCAGATTCATGAGTAAAGTAATATTTCTGAGAAGAGAATTATTAATCTTCTCAAAAAGTGCCTGATCATGTGCTCTGAAGGAGAAATCTCAGCCAGGCTTCATTAACAATTCCCCTCCAGCTTATCCAAAATAGTTTCTCTGTTTCATGAGATAGAATTTCTACTGACAAGGGTACAGTGTGTAATGAATGATCAGTAGAAGGATTGTGCTTAATTCACGAACAGCACAACCATAAAAATGATAGCACTATGGAATTGTCTCTAACAGAGACACTTCTCATGGTTTCTTGCCTGCTTATTTAGCTATAAAAATAAAGTCCCTCCGGACACTTGTAGAAAATTCAGTATTCCCCAGCTGTGCTAAATTAATGCAGAAAGGGATGCAGCAGGCATCGTCAAAAATGTCAATTATTATAACAAATTCTTTTTTGGACAAAGTATTTAAGCTCATGTTGCTTTAAGTAAATGTCTAATTATAAAACTTGATTCGATATTTGAATTTTTGTGAACACTCTATTTATTGTCTGAGGCTGTGTATACAACTATCATCCTTAAAATTCTCCACAAACCCGTGGCATAGAAGAAAAGCACACATTTCAAGATACCATGGTTGTGAACAGCTAATCCTTACAATTTTTTTTGCATCTTGAATCAGGGTGGGGACACAAACCCCAATACCCTACCCCTTCTCTGCTGGCTTTTACAGCATTCCCAGGGAGAAGAGCATGCCTCAGGTGTGTCCTGGTCTGCCCTGAGCCGTATCTACAGCTTCCCAACAAACACAGGGGTAAACATGGGAAAGAGTGCAACCTTCAGTTGGTGGCATGGGCAGTCCCTTGGTATGGGTGAACTAGAATTGCAAAGACTACATCAGCTTTGAAGTGTAGCATTGTTCCTGCTGTTCTGAGAACTCACTGAAGGTGAGTTCAAAGAGATCAATAACCTTTGCTTGTCATCTTTAACTAGGAAGCAAGGAATTTCTGAATTCCCATGAGAACTGGGGTTGCATCTCTAGTGGTGGTCCTGTGAAGGGCTAGGTGACGAACACTGCCTGCTCCCTGGACCCTGCACACATGGGCAGATCTGTGTCTGTAGGAACATGCCTTGGTTTATGGTGTGCTCTGAACACTGACCGAATCACAGATACACCTTTTAGCTGGTACTTACTTGGCTGGCTGCTTTGGCTCACCACACTCACTTTTTTTGCGTAGTTCTTTCCATTGAGGAATAGCACCAATTAGTTCTTTTTTACTGATTATCAAAACATGGCATGGTCCACTCATCATGAATTTAACAAATGCTTCAAAATCAGGCTGAAAAACATAATTTATTCCTCTGTGAATTGCAGGAACTCTGAGTTTGTCATCAGAAATGAGACAATTACTCTTTTAAAGCAACTCATACATTCATGTTCCAAACTGGCATTCACATACCTTCCTCAGAACCCTGTTAGATTGTTTGGGAAGTTTTTTGATCAGTCATTTGAGACAACACTATCAAATGACTAAAAAAAGATTAATCGAGACAAAGAAAGTCACTAAACTAGCACTAGATGTTTTTCCAGGTTAAAATGCAAATGACAAGAGTGAAGGAAATTATCTAGAAACTCAAAGTGATCACTTTCTTTGCTTGCAGTACAGCATGTAGTGTAAGAAACTGCAATACTGTTTCATGAATAGTTTTTGAAACTAAAGTCACGTAGCTGGTTATAAATATAGAACACTGCACTATTTGCAAGATATTTGTAAGCTTTTCCTTCATTTGCTTTGCTATATGCTTTTCACTTCTTCAGTTTCAAATTTCAATCCTATAAAAGTACATTTCCATCAGAAAAATAACTTTCAAAGCTTGTGGTGTGTTTTTAATTTTTTTTTTTTCTATGAGACCTTTTTCTTGGGGATATCTATTCTCCTTTTAAATATTTGACTAAATCCTTACCAGTCAGTATCATGTCATTGCATATGATACTTTTTTCCTTTAGTAATACCAGGATGAAATATTCACATATATACTTCCAATTCATTGCTTTTCTCTTTCAGTTATCTTCATATCTATGCATATGCTTAACCCATTTCCCAAGATGAACAAACTCAGAAGAAACAGAATGAAGTACAAAAATGTTCAGTATGATTGATAAAGGGTGTCTTTATACTGTGGTGGCTTCAAAGGTACTCTTCCTTATGTTGGAAGTTCTATGTGTAGCTGTTAATTTTGGCTGTCCTGGATCACCCAGCTTCATCATTAAAAAGAAACAATTTTTGCTTCCAGTTTAATCTGAAGGTCTATTGCCTTGAGCTCCCATTCCCTTGTGAAAGGCAGACTCCTGGAATTCAGCAAGATTGTGAAGTATTAGATCAGGAGTAACTTTGCGCACTGAGCACAAAGGAATCTATATGTTTTAACAAAATTATTTTTCAGCTTAAAATTAAACTTAAAGAATTCCAACTAATTGGCCTCTCGATATACATAGGGCTCTCCGGAGCCATGTAGTTCATAGAAGTTTTATTATTCTCTTGTCCTAATGTTGGCAGGGATCTCCTGTGGTGTAATAGTGCTGTTTTCCACTCTCCACAATATTTGAAAGGTCATAGCAGTCAGGTGAAGTCCCAGATGACTGTAAAAAAGGGAAACATTGTATACGTCTTTGAAAAGGGTAGAAAGGAGGACCCCAGGAACTACTGGCCAATCAGCCTCACCTCTATGCCTGGGAAGATCATGGAACAGATCCTCCTAGAAGCTGTGCTAAGGCTCATGGAGGACAAGGAGGTGATTTGGGATGGCCAGCACAGCTTCACCACAGGCAAGTCCTGCCTGATCAATGCAGTGGCCTTCTACAATGGAGTGACTTCATCATGGACAGGGGAAGACCTACAGATGTAATTTGTCCGGACTTCTGTGAAGCCCTTGACATGGTACCCCAAAACATCCTCTCTGAAGTAGAGTGAAATGGTTTTGGTCACTGTCCGCTAGATGAGGAATTGGTTGGACAGTTGCATCCAGAGGGTAGTGGTCAGAGGCTCAGAGTCCCAATGGACATCAGTGACAAGTGGTGTCCCCTGGGGTCCGCACTGGGGACCAGTGATGTTTAATATCTTCATTAATGGCATAGGTGAAGGGCTTGAATGCACCTCAGCAAGTTTGCAGATGACACCAAGCTGACACACCCAAAGGAGAAGATGCTGTCCAAAGGAACTTGCACAAGCTCAAGAAGAGGGCCCATGGGAATCTCATAAGCATTCACAAGACCAAGTGCAAGGTGCTGTACCTGGGTTGAGGCAACCTCTGGTATCAACACAGGCTGGGGCATGAACAGATTGAGACCAGCCCGGGGGAGAAGGACTTGGGAGTGCTGGTGGATGGGAGGCTGGACACAACCCAGCAATGTGCACTCACAGCCCAGAAAGCCAAA
>VZRR01006398.1:688734-821269 GCA_013398015.1 Oreocharis arfaki | reverse complement strand
GGAGAGAGTCCAGAGGAGGCCACCAAGACAATGAGAGGGATGGAGAACATCTCCTAGAAAGAAAGGCTGAGAGAATTGGGATTGTTCAGCCTGGAGAAGAGAAGGCTTTGCAGTCAGTTAATTGCAGCCTTCCGGTACTTGAAGGCAGCCTACAAGAAAGATGGACTATTTACAAAGGCATGTAGTGACAAGACAAGGGAGAATGGCTTTACATTGAAAGAGAGTAGGTTTAGATCAGATATTAGGAAGAAAATCTTTATTGTGAAGGTGATAAGTCACTGGAATTGGGCAGCCAGAGAAGTTGTGGATGCCTCATCCCTGGAGCCCTGTTCAAGGCCAGGCTGGATGGGGCTCTGATCAACCTGTTCTAATGGAAGGTGCCCTTGCCCTTGGAACCAGATGATCATTAAGGTCCCTTCTAACCCAAGCCTTTCTGTGATTCTGTGATGTATCAAACATTGTATGCTTTGTTTGTCTTTGTTCTTCCCATGTCTATCTCTACACTTAACTAGTCTCAAATTTGGCTGCTGTTCCCATGAAGATGAGTTAATTTTACCTCTGTTTCAAAACTGCTTCTGTCTGAACTACAATCCCAGCTTTGCTAAAACCAAGCCCTTCATGGTTTCTTACAAGATCTCCCTGTTACTTCCTTTCTAAACTATAGTGCAGCCATCTAGTGATTACTATGAGTTTTATTTTTTCTCTCTGACTTTAGTAGGAACCATCTCATCTCACTCTTATTCATCTGGAATGCCATAGGAACACCTTCCCACCTACTCCTTTAGATTAGGCTAACCCTTCCATTGGTCCCTCTAATAGTATCAAACAAACTATGCATCTGCATATAATTCCAGCCTCTGTCTATCTTAACATATAGCAGAAGGTATAAATATTTGCTAAACACTTCATTTTTTGACTCAGATTCTTCTAAAGAGTTAATTTTAGCTATCACAGTGCTGGAAAATATGACAATATCCAGGTACTAGTTTGCTAGACCACTGCCATTTAATGGTGGACAGCCTAATCTAATTATTTTCTTGAACTTTATATCTGTCTATAGCTATTTTTGTCCCCTAATATAGGACAAGACACAAAAAATAGATTTCAACTGAGCTGCTTTCCCTTTCTGCCGGTGCACATGTTTATTCCCAGAACTACACCCTGATAAAATCTGGAAAGAAATAAAAAAACCCATATGTAATATCACTTATTTTCTGGCTGGAAAAATATATGTCAAATAGATATACACTGTCACATAGATGACAGTGGATTCTGGGTTTGTGCCACATTTCAGCATGTAATAGCCAAGGTAGAGTAATTGCAGAAACAATCTATACAGCACTCTAATTTTCTTTCCTACAAAGGTCACTGGGCCTGTCATAGCATGTTTTAAAATCAGTATAATTTTATTTTGATAAATAGTGTTATAAATTTAGCACCATGTCTAAGGATCATGCACATTTAGATAACAGAAAGAAGAATAAAATCTTTTAATATATAATTGCAGGTCAGTTTAATTTGGTTGGAATATTAGATTACTACCTAGTGATATTTATATGAGTCAGTGAAAGAAAAGGGAGAGAGAATATCCCTTTTTTTTATTTTTTGTAGTACTAAATCTACATTAATTCAGTTCTTCAATATACTTAAAATTTACCATACAGAGATTTTCAAGCACATCTGGTAACAATTATATATTTTACCTGTTCCTTTCATTTAGATTTGTAGTTTGTTTTTACCTGTTCTTCATTCCGGGCATAAAACACTCTGATTTGCTCTTCAGTAAGCATTCTCTCCTCCGCTGCTTTAATGTCAAATCCTGCATCTCTAATCTGCAATTATTCAGTTAGTACTCACAGGCATTTGAAAATGGATACATAAAAAATCATATGTTATTGTAAATCTAAAGATTGATTGATTTTTGAATCTGTCTTAAGTTTAAAATTATTTGAAATAGTCTATCTTTGCCTAAACTGAGCATCCAGCCTTTCAAAACACTTCCCTAAATTCAGAATTACAATACCCCTAAGTTAATGTTTGTGAAAATATACAGTGCAGTTCAACATATGTAGTACATTCATATGGTAGTTAATAATCCCTTTTATTTCACATTGAATAAAATCCTTTTGATCATTGTGAGTGGTTAGCATGCAACTTACGTTGCAAAATATTACAAATTATATTATAATCAAAATAGTCACATAAATGTGACATGTAGTAGTTACATAAATGTGTCGTTGTCAACAGTTATTGTCTTAGGCTAAACTACTTGGCTTTAGGAACAGCAAATAAGGAAAAATGAAATCTATGATTTTCTGTTTCAAGCTCTGTTACTGCACTACGTTCAAGTATTTGTGAGCGAGGCACACTTTTATGACTTTCATCAAAGTTCATAGTCCATTGGTATGAGGTTTGTATCATATACTGATATTTTAACAACAACGGCGGTATCCAACCCCAGTACAGATGATACACCAATATTAACCTGTGTACCAGCACTCCGCTCCCTAAAAGCCCCTGGGGTGCTGCTGAGTGTTTTCAGACTGCCCCGACAAGGCTAACTGTGGCAACAGTATAGGAAAACACACCTCCTAAGCCAAGTAGCAGCTGCTGCAGCTAAATAGTTTCCAAGCACCACTTATTTTTTTTGCCTTTACTGAGCTTCCTTCCTTTTCAGCTAAGGTAGAGTAATTGTAGAAACAACCCATATAGCACTCTGACTTCCTTTCCTGCAAAGGTCACTGTCCCTGTCATCACTCTTTTTAAAATTCTTATAATTTCATCTTGATATATATTGTTATGAGGCATTTTTCTTGGTAACAGAAACAATGTGAATCAACGTCTAACCTCTACTGGCATAAAATATTAAAGCAATAGTATAAATTCAAATGTCATATTATTTCAGGTAAAAATTATTGTGCTTTTATCATCTTTGGCAGAGAAGCCTTATCAGATTCTGTTCTAAAGTCTGGGCGTAAAGTAGGATCTACTCACCCTTACATTTTGCTATTATGCCTCTTAAATAAATAGAATGAATGAATATTTTAAAATTCTGTCTACCTTTTTTTTAATTTCTTCTACACGTCCCCCTAGGACATCATCAGGTTTTATAATTCCAACAGAATAAGTGAGTACTTCTGAAAAAGGGAAAAAATAATGTGCTAATTAATACATTCATCAAAATAAATGCACAACTAAATTTTCCATTACCTACAACTGGGTTTCTCTAAGTAATTCTCCATTTTAATATTGATATGGCCAAACAGCGGTTGCAAAAAATTACTCCAGCACTTAAAGCATGTCTTGGAGTGCAGGACCAACTTTTTCCATCCCTGGAAACCACATTTCTCATGAATTACTGTTTTTTTGGGGGGGAGGGGGGCTAATATGGTGGAGAAATGCATGCAGGTAGCTGTGGTGGGAAAATTGCAGTTTATGATGGAGCCTTTGTCCAGGGAGAGCTCTGTATGTACAATACTGGGAAAGCGAAAGGAATGAGTTTTACTAATGAAAATTCACTAAATGAAAATCTGTATGAATATTGGAGATTTCCAGTAGAACATATATTTCTCATCAGAGTGGATGTTTGATTCCTTAGCGTTGTGAATGCTGAAGGCACTGGCAACCAATGTCTGTTGAGGCCACACATGCTTGCTGGCACAATCTAATGCTTAAGACAAGGTGTTCCTTGCTGTAACAATGTAGACACAGTGTGACCACATCCATAACATACAGGTCCCTGAAGATGGTCAGAAGGGAATATCATCTTTACTGGACCTGAAGTTTACAGCGAAGCATTTGAATGTATCTCAATCAGATCCCAAACACTGCAGAAGAATTTAAGACAGGGATAACGGAAACAGCAGAATTCTGCTTGTTACCAATACTAGAAACACTTACAGGCAACTGCATGTGTTAAGGAAAATATTACCGCCATAAGTCAGTGCATTGCAGTGTCTGAGAGACCCCCTACCCTGAAGCTGAACCTGAGCTAAAGCTCTGTTTTCTGATTTTCTATCATGTTTAGGTTTTGGGGATTAGTCTGTTTTTTTGGGGTAATTGCTAAATGATAATACTCTACTACTAGGTCTCATAGGGTTTATGAGAAAAAATATAGGATAAAGCTGAGATCAGGAATATGGCACTTGAACCATACAATTTAAAAAAGCATGAAGAGGAAGGAAAAGGGGTGCTGTGACTGTGATCTAATGCCTCTCACAGGGAAAAAAAACAAAGCAAGATCAAGAAAAAGGAGAGGATGGAGGAGTTTGTTCCGTCTCAGCAGTGCAGAATGGCATTTCCTGCATATACGAAGCAGCAGGAACACTCAGTAGCTACAGATAACCAAAAAAAAAAAAAAAAAAGATGTAGGTCTCAGCTCATGACAAACCTGAGATAAGTCACAGACAGGACTTCCAAACAGGATGGTACTTATTTTTCAGTCTTCCTGGAAGCTTATCCTGCTACTGTGGATTTATGCTCTTATACAAATCTGTTCTTAAATCTAGTCTGGTGGAGGAGTTAATTAAAATAATCTGAGATAGAAGGCAGGCCATTGCTTCGCTGATTAACTCTTCCAATCCTCTCAGGCTGACCCCACCTTGGTATTCCACCTCAACAGAAGTACACAGCTCACATAGGGACTGTGTAGAAGTGACTTTCAGGCCTGAACTTTACGCAGGAAAATTCGCTGCCTCATATCACTGCTGTCTAAAGTCTGAAGGTTCCCAGTGTGAGGGTGAAAATATTGATGATGACAGTTCAATACATTAATTCCTTACAGAAGAAAGCTCAATCAAAACTTTTCATTAACTCAACCAAAGGAGAGTCTATTAGTGCTAGACATAGACAATTATTAATCAAAAGACATTTGTTCTCTTTCTTTCTGTTAACATTTCTAAAATAAATCAAATATATTTACCTTCCTCTTCAGACCCTTCTGATGAATCGTCTTTGAAAATGAGTTCTTCTGCCTAAGGTAATTGGAAATGGAGTAATAGTACATCACTGGTGCAAAGGTAAAGTTGCCAAACACAGCTGTCACATCTTTACAACATCTTTATCCTAATGTGAGAATGGATTTGCTACCCTGGAAAACAAAATATTCTAAGAAGGCCCTTCGGCCAGTCTGATTTTCCTTAACAGAGTTTCAGTTTGTTAAAAAGCTCTTTTTACTGGAAGTGGAGTTCTTTCATCTCCATTTTGACAAAACAAGCAATGAGACATGACTATTTCCCACATCTTTGTTGCATATGATGCAGTTACTAAGTTATATATTGAAAATACTCAGCCCTGAAGGGAAAAAAGGTTACTAAAACAATTATGAGCTAGTGGCATTTTGTCCATCTCTCCATTTCTTACATTACTAGGCTAATCTGTAAATTTGTTATGTTTTTTTTAAGTACCATAATGGAAATTTGAGGAGAACAAGCAACAAGGGATTAACTCTGCTACTACTGTGAATTCCAACAGTGGGATCTTTTGCAGTGCAGCTGTTGAGGTCAGACTGAGCTGTCCTCATGTCCTTATGTTACCTGAAAGTCAGGAGTGAAAGGTGTAGGAATACATTTGTTGAATGGCCTTTGTTTTTTGTAGCAAACTGGATTCATTAGGTACAGAGCAACCTCCACAGCTTTGAGCGACCTGATCTAGTGAAAGATGTGACTGCCTGTGGCAGCAGGGGCTGGACTAGATGACCTTGAAAAGTCTCTTACAGCCCAGATAATTTTACTTGATGTCTAAAAAAGAAAGTGCATCATATGTACCACTTTACTGCTAGGGCAAAAATTCAAAAAATTAAACATTATCTAAACACTATCACAGACATTTAGACAAACGGTGTAAGTGTAATAAAAATACACATTTGTACATAAGTATCCGGTTTGTGAGTACCTCAGCGCGTTCCTTCTCTCCAGCTGCAATGTCCCTCTCTTCTTGCACCAGCTCTGTTACTGTCTTAGTTATAAGAGGAGCATTTACACCTTTCACTCTTGCAAGAATTTTGCCATGCTGTAAAAGAGAAAATAACACTCTTAGTGAGTTTTTATCACCTAATTTACACATTTGCTTAAATTTTTGAAACATGCAATATCTTGCTAATTTTTTCCAGCTACAGGATCATTTCCTATACCCACTGAAGGGAATACCAAAGCTACCACCGTGTCTATTTTTTCAGAATGAAACTTTCGTGCATTTATTTCCTTTCTTCCTTCTTTACCAAATTTTCCATGTTTATTTCTGGGCTCAACACTAATAGTACAGTTGGAAGCAAATGCAAATATGGATTTTACTTGTTCTTAGTTTCTATAACATGGAGTTTTCGTTCTTTGTTTTTGTTTTTGTTGTTTTTGTTGTTGTTGTTGTTGTTTTGTTTTGTTTTTTTGGGGTTTTTTTGTGTGTGTGTGTGTGTGTGTGTGACTTTTCAGCACATTCTCTACAACATTCAGGTGCATAGCAGTGGAGCTAATGGTGACCAAAGATACTGCTAACATCTCTAGGCAGTGTGTGTGTTCAAACCTGAAAGTGTCCTGAAAGTTTCATTATTCTTGGTCCCTACTTATAGAAATTCAAATCCTGGCACCCTCAAGTTAAAACAAACACCAACTCTTCTTAAGTGAGCAGTGCTCTACAATGGTGTCTTGGGAGAATCAGCTTTCTGTGTCCATCAGTGAGAGATCATATGTGTATGATGAATTGCTACAGTTCCTCCAGTGTGAAAACACAATTTTATTTGTTATCTTAAAAATCCTATAATGCAGGAAATGTAAACTCTCTTTCCCTGATGAAAAGTGTGCGTAAAATAACAATTTCAGTGTAACCACATGTAGGCACTTTATGTAAGGCAAAGCTGGAAAACTTGCCTGGATTTCTTGCTAACTACCAAAGCCGTGACCACCACAAATTTCCTGTGGCTGTATGTGCAACAGCCACAACAAAAATGTGCTCAAAAACCACCAGATTCAGGCATGGGAAACAGCTCAAGCGAACGACAACTGACAGTACCATCCTACATACTGTAAAATGTAAACATAGGATTTATACAGCTTCAAATCTATTTTAAAATCTGTTGAAAAGTTAAGGCAAAAGTAGGCAGCACGTTTAAAGAAACTGCTGTGATGTACTTACAACACTAAAAAGAAACACAGGTTCGCAGCTCTTCCTAAATGATTTCAGACTTTCAATGCCATCAGCCTCTGCCTGAAGTCAGACAAAAAAGATGTTTTGCTTACATAAGTGTGCATGCATATGCATATATATATATATAAGGAAACCTTTTTGCCCACAAGAAACCCCCACTCTTACACAGTTTGGTGTTGCAAACTCAAACTGCAGTCCTAAATACAGCTAACAGTCCTTGTAGTGATGAAGAAAGAACTGTTTTGATAGCATGGGATTGTCCTCTCTTTGTATTACAGCAATTAATCATGGAGAAATATCTTCTCTTGATACTATTTTCTCATGTGCGTTATAATAACGTATATAAATGAAAAAGTAGCCCATGTAGTCTTGATGGAAGAGATTATCCAGTGTACTAAGTTACTTGTGAAATGTGGTCAACTGTATGAAAGCACGCGAGATAACCTCAGAACGTAACTCCCTGCCTTTTTCATGCGTTAAAAATTCCTGGTTTTTTTGAAAAGTCCTTTCATCACGGAATTTAAAGTTTTCACTATTGTGTAAAAGGATGGACTTGGTCAACATCTTGGAGAAACTGAGTCTGTGAAACAAATTAATCTACTTTAAATATAAGATATAATATATTCATATATATATATATACACACACTGCTAGTGTAAACAAATATTTTTATTAGTACAGTTTTGTGATAATTTTTTAAACTTCCCCCTTTTTGTTCTGTTAAAAATGAAATACCAGGTAAAATTTGCAAAAAAGATGCAACTGTTTTTCAGGGATGTAAGAAGTTTAAATGCAATGGTCCATAATGCAGAGACTTAAAACTGAAAGTCATATAGTCTGGCTTTTAAATATTTCTGCAATCTCATCAAGGAAAACAAAAGTTGTGTGGTATCAGCTCTTTTTTTTTTTATTATCGCTTCTTAACATATTTATTACCATTTCTAATCTACTTGTAAACAAAGTCTTCTGAGGACATATGCATGGACAGCAACCAGGCCAAAATTATGGCAACTCAGTATAAGGACAGTAAAATGACAGCTCTATATATGCAGATCAGAAGATATATTTAAATCAAAATGTAAATAAAATCTCGCACAGGATTTATGTCCTTACCACGGCAAAATGTAGCACATTGTCTTCACTAAACTCGTTCCTCAGTTTTCTGAATAAATTCAGCACAGCTTTGCAAGGGCCACACCAAGCTTGATACACATCTATTACTAAAATGTAATAGTTTGGGATTACAAACAGCTGACTTGTGGAACTTATAAAATGAGACATTTATGTTTGGGTTGAAACAGCACTGGAAAGGCACTCACATGGATCTTTCAGTCCTTTTCTAGTCAATTAATGTATCATGAATATATCAGTGGATTCAGTGGATGTATTAGTGGATACATACTCATTTATTTCAATTACTTTTGACATTGAAAACCTACTTCAGAATACTATTTGAGATGATTAATTCAAATAGGAACTTTTCTCTCATTCATTTTCATTTAATTTTCTCTTCTTTTCCCACTGTTGGTTTTCATTCTTACCTAGACCCTCATTCTACAGGATTTTTACATTCCTGAGAATTTGCCCATTGCTATCCCTCTGTAGATATGATACTGTTACAGATTTTTTCCTTTTACCAAAATACAATTCCTTGGAGACCTAGGAGACATGGTTATTGGACTAAGTGAACTGAAAACTGGGAATAATGCACGTCATAGAATACACACTCTCTAGAATGCTGCAGTATTAATTTAGTCTGTGCAAGATGTTGCACACAGAAGTGTCCAACTCCCTGCCATGGAGAACACAATATTGGAAAGATATTTTCTAAACATTGGTGTACAGCAGTGTATTAAAAAAAATAAGATAAACATGATTTTGATGAGTATTTATCGTATAAGATACTGTATATTCATAAACATAATATGTGATCTTAGAAGTCTTTTCCAACCTAAACAATTCTATCATTCAGTGACTCTATGATATACATTTATAAATATATACTAATATAGCCTTTCTTTAAAACATATGGCACTAATCTTCTAGAGTATCTATTAAAGATGAAATATAAATATGGAAACCTGAACATATCTCCATGAAAGATTAGACAGAAAATATCAGCTGTTAGTACCTACTATACCACTCATCTGCAGCATTTCATCCCACTGGTCTTGATTGGTTATCACGGTCTGAAACAAAAAGGAATTAACATTTTAACATTTTAAAAAGGCAGAAAAAACATCTATTTCCCCAATAAAGTTGTTCAAGTAATTAGGATTTATACCTGGAGCTGGACTTCTTTCTTCTTGCCTGCCATTTCCCTGTGATTATAGGAAAAATATTAAAATCCAAAGCACTTTTAAAGTTTTTTAAAAGACCATGTGACATACAGAACTGATTTGTATAGTTCTCAAAATATCACTGTCTTCTGATTCCCTTAGCAATTAACTCAACCGAAGCCCCTACAACAATGGTAGTCAATACTCCACTTTAGAATTTTGTGGAGCAATATGCAACTTGTTTGCAAAACCCACATGGCACAAAAACCAGAAGAAAATATAGTTTGTTAATCTGTTAGGGTGTTCAAAACTTTTGGCCTCAACAATTTTCCAAGCTTACAATTACTCCGTTCAGAGCAGCCACAGGGACTTTGATGGGAAGACAGCTGCTGTAACACTGGACCATTTCAGAAAAATATTGATTAAAGAGCTTCAACTCTAATAACATCAAATCAGTCTTCCTGTCTCCTGGGATACATAAAAAGCCATGACATACTTGTGCCTTATAACTAAACTCCCAAACTGAATCCTGTAATATTCATCATTCTGTCATTAATAAATTATGACCTTCATATACTTATTTATTTATTTATTTATTGTAAATAGATAATTTACTGTGAACTGGGCAGAACAACAATCTCAGTTAAGATACATGTGTGGATGAAGTGTGACTTCAGCATGAGCAGCTTGAGTTTCTAGAGTCCTTGGTTAAGATGGTGGTCTCTGTACTGGGGAAAATGGAAGTGCCCCCATGAATGTGACCTCCTCTGGCACTGTTATTTGACAAGTCAATCAGGCAAATATGTCCAGGGTTTCAACTATTCTGATACACTCACCAAAGCGGCTCCCTTCAGATCATGGACTGAGGCATAGAAGCCAATATGAGAACTCTTACCCTCATGCTTGTTTCACATTTCATCTAGAAGTGTTGTTAAGGATTAAAATTTTAAATGCAGGCTTTCTTCAAATCCTTTAAACCAGGTAGCGGTACAAAGCATGGCATTAATTCCTATCCTTTAAAGACTCTAAGGAGATGATGCTGACTACTGACAGTAGAGGCAACTGGCAGATGGAAATATGCCATATTAGTAGGAAATCTTCAGTAAAAGAACCTCTTTTGTTGTTACCTTCTGTCACTGAGCAATGACAATCAATTCTTTGCAAGACTGGTTCTGCAAAACATAAACCAATACATGACAGTGGTCTATACGTCCCAGTCGTTCTACACATGCTCCCCAACTAAAAATATTCAGTCATACATGCTCAGATGGCAAAGCAGAACAGACACACACTGCTGTGTGCAAACATACAAGTGTGCGCATTAGTCTGGCATAGCAGCTGTTTGTGACAGACATGTGAAGCTACGTGTAACATCTATACTTCTAAATAAAATTTTCATGTGAGAAAACATTCTCTCAGTAATGCAGTCAGTGCTGTGCTGATAAAACCTGAACAGACAAGCATGTTTTCTCCTTTATCTGTGATATGGACAACATGCTTCTCTAACCTTGACACAACACCTTTTTCCATCCACATTTCATCATGGATGTGCAAACTCTGCATCTCTTACTACACTCTTTACAACCAAAATTGCTTCCTTGAACTAGTCAGGTATAAAAATAGACCTGGGTGCACACTCAGATACACTGTCAAACTGATATTCAAATATGCACAGTCTTTGCAGATAGCCATTCAACATCTTAGTGCAAACCCTCATCACACACAGACATGAAGACACCCAAGAGCCTGTGAGATTTTGACGTGTTCCTGTGTGAAGGTACCTGCACAGACACACATAACTCCCTGAGCATAAGCTCTTGTGTGTGACAGCAGATCCTTGTGTGTTCCCAGGTGGCACTCTGATGGATCATCTGCCCATACACACACACACACAGAGAAACATGTGTAAGTGAACAAATGCACAGACACACAGGCCAGCTCAGGGCTGACAGTGCTCTACATCAGATTCCGCAACCAGGAGGGGCTCCCCGACACTTGTGCACCCCGTGGTTTGACACACACCCTCCACACCGAGCACACCACAGCACAATGTCTTATGTGCCACTCAGCCCTGAGGGGGGGCCCACTCACGAGCAGACAGCTCCCGCCCAGACCCCCTGCTCCTGTCCTGGAGTAGCCGCTCGCCAGGGGACACTCTGTGGCCACCCAACTGCCGCCCCTCAACGGCTCTAACGGCCTCCCCCATCCTTCACCCGGCCCCAGCTCCATCTCCAAGGGTCATTTTCCCTCCAACACCCTATTTTATCAGTCTGGGGTTGACATGGCACAGGCAGCTGAGCTACAGACGTGCTGAGAGGGAAGTGGGGACAGAGCTGGGGAGTGAAGGGGTGGGAGGAAGCGTCACCATTTCCCGCACTGCTTCTCCTCTGTTTCCTGTAGCCTAGGGAGAGTCAACCTTATCATTTCAACATGTGAGAAAATTAGTCTTGGCACCTAATTAGTAATCTGCCTTCACTCTGTGTTACTTGTAAATTGTGAGCCAATGGAGACTAAAAGGAATCTTTTAGTGGGTGTCCTGGTGAACAAAACAGGGTCTTGAAAGCCAAATAGTGGTGACTGCCCATGCTCATACACTATCAGTGCAGGTCTGTCATCACACTTATACAGAACAAAGTTATCATTTTAAACATATACATTTGCATCTCACTGACCCCCAAAAAGTCACAGTAGATAAAGGCAAAGTTTATTTATACACATACGAAGCACAATTGGTCCACAGTGGGGCTATTTTCTTGTATTAACTCTTAGAGGCATCGCAACTGGTGGGAATTTCTTTGTGGAGGTACAGGCTTGAGAATGTTCACAAATCAAATGTCTGTGTCTCTGAACTGCACACATTTGATGAAATTTGAATTTCACATATGCATGTGGTTACAGAACTATAAATTGTCTGTGTATCCAATTTATTTTTGAAAGCCTGCCCAGGCATACTATATGCTGTTACGTATATGTACCATATCTTAAGAAAATCTAGTTTCAGTGACTTTCTTGTTGCTTTTCTTAAGCTTTCTGGTACTGCTCACCAAAGCATGACTTGCGCTTGACAAAAGAAAATCTACTTTTATTTCATGAAAATAATATGAAGAAAAAGGTAGGGAAAATGAGCTCTTAGAGGTGCTAGAATAGATGTTCTTCCTCACAGTTAAATCTTCCCAAGTTGAAGGATGTTCATTTTGCAGTAGTGGGAATGAGGCAACGTTTCCACAGAGCTGCAGCAGTTTTCAATGCTGAGATTGTTCTATGTCCTAACAGCTTGGATGAGATCAACTAGGAGGCAAGGCAGATTTTGTATTCAGATGGTAAATAATGAGTTTATATGGCCAACATAAATCACTTCCTACATTTTTTACTGGAAAACCCTAACTTTGGAACTAGTACGAGCTCTGCATTGGCCTGCTTGGAAAGAGGGGAGTGCCCTTGAATAATCTTTATTTTCCTGCATGAAATAGGAAAACAACTTTTGAAACCTTCATAGACATACAAAATTGGAAAGAACTACAAAAGATGAGATATTTAACCCAACTGCCATGTGGAAGTTAAAGACCCAAAGATTAAGCTATGTTTTTGGGGTTTCCTTCACAAAGGGCTAACTCTTTTATCCAAACCACTTTCTTCATGAACAGTCTCTTTTTTATATATTACAGAAGAAAACCCGAAAAGGTTTTGAAGAGAAACACTAGAATGAGGTAATGCTCATGTACCAAATATTAAAAGGCTGACACAGCCTGTTCTTTAACTGCTCTGTTGGAATGCATTATATGTATGATTTGGATATCACAAAATAGTTAATGTAAAGGGATTTGGTATTTCAAAATGCTGAAAAATAAAAAAAGAATCCCCTTCTTTAGGTCAGAGAGTATAGTTCTATAAAATTTTTAATGAATTGAATGATGACATACTTAGCTCATGCAGACCAGCATAGTTTTCGTGGTCATTATAAAGGGCATCCAGAGAGGAGGGGTTAGGAGTTTATGGGGTTTTTCCCTGAACCAAAATGATTCAAGTTTTGTGTAATGTATATGAAAAGTAAAATGAAAATATGCAGTGGATAAACCACAATGGATTCATGATGAATGACTGCATAATTTTTCTGAGTAACTTTTAAACTATTTCACTCCATTTTGTGCATACCACTTGGTTTCAGGTCTGCTCTTTGTCATGAGCTGTTAATGTCTAGAGTGACCTAGTTCCAAATTACTAAAATTCTTTTACAAAGTAATGGAAAACATTTGTACACCCTGCTGAGACTTGTGACAAAACTAGAGATGTGTTTTCCCTGCTAGTCAGTCTGTTTATGTCCCCTGGTACATGCTCAGAAGCCAATGCCCATGTAACTCTGATGACTACCTGCTTGCAAACACAGTGGAAGCCTTGATCACCTTAATTTATAACCTTTAGTGATCTCTTCTGTGGCTCTGTAGTCCACATGCACGCTGGTGCTACAGCGTATTTAATCAGTGCCCTTTGCATGTTAGATTTCCTGCATGTGCCCTAGTATTCCTCCTGCCTCTCTGTCTGGATTCACTCCAGGATTGCTCAGGATGAGAGAACATCTGACCTTCGCAGCTCTTCTGCAGAACTGTTCTTAGCCTCGCAGTGTAGCAGCCACTGTAACTTGAATGCTCTGTATGTGTGTATTGGCTTTTTCTGCAACCACCATAAGTAGGCCATGGATCTGATAGCAGTGGAAGAGCTTTCTGATTTTTTGTATTTTTCTGTAAAACAGAAAGAAAGTACGTGAAATGGTGGGCAATTTAATTTCTTGAAATCAAAACCAGATGTTATGGTTTAAAAAGGGCAAAGCTGAAGAATGTGATTTGTGCTGCTGCAAGTGCAGGTCTCTGTCACACAGACAGTTGCTGGTGGGATAATTCTGTGCAGTAGAACTGCTTTGGTAAACAAAGAAAGAGAATAAAATAAATAAATAATCAGTTCTCTGTAAGGACTTACTGTGACACATCTGCTTGTGTGCTCTCAAGGTGAGAGACCAGGTGACTCCAAAGCCAGGCAGTTCCTTTCTGAGCAGAAGCCCAAGACTGCCTCATGTTCCAGTTGTGGAGGTTTGAGGAGCAATTAGTTTTGCCTACAAGTGGTGACTGACACAAGAGATTTGACAGCTTGCTTTTAAAGAACGACCCAACTCTGTCAGTGGTGGGTATGTTCCCCTAATTTGCCCTGAAGACAACGTGAATGGTAGCCCTAAAGGAAGTTATTAATACATAAAATTTTGCAGAGTTTATATCACAAGAGAGGTTCATGAATGTTAGTGTGGAATATATAGAAAATGTACAGATGAAAAAGAACTGAGATAATTTAGCGATTAAGACGTCTTTAGAAATATAGGCTTTAATTCTTCCAAGTAATATGGCCATCACCTCTAGGACTGGGTGCCCTAGAGCAAGAAAACTCAGAGCTGTTTCATTTTACCTTACCCTAAAATCACAAAATTATATGAATAACAGCATGGTTAATAGTTGTGGATGTATACATGTTACTTTTATTTATTTTTACTTATAGCCTTTATTAAAGTTTTGAGTTTGGCAATCTGAGTATAAATATTTTCATATACTCATTTTTTGTTGTTCCTTGTCTGTATATTGGTTCATCTTTTGAGTGTATGAAACACGTTCAACACCTTACATATTGATTTATAGAATATTAGAGTGTAACTTTGGAAATATCCTTTGTAGCCATAGTGTGTGCAAACCCATGAACACAAGAGTTTAGTGAGATATGATGAGCGTTTCCCAACAGCTCAAGAAACTGGTAACTCTGATTTGGATCATACCTAAGCCACCTGAAAACAGACTAGTGGTTTGCTCTCTGGCAGTACCAAACGCACTGGTTCACCAGATTGACGTACAGTTTTCCACTAGTTATGTGTACAGGTTAGCCCTCTACTCAAAGAGAGACAGAGAAGACTGGCCTTTGCAATGGAATCTAGAAAGTGTAAGAAAATGAAGAAAAATATCTTCCTGTGTATCGAAAAGCAAAACCCGTGATATCAGGTAAAAAATGTGGATTGGAGTTCACATAGATATTTTTAATCAAAGTTAGCCAGTATAGATACAGCAGTGGTTTCTGTTTTACCTAACCTAAAGATCTCCAGACCCCCAGTCTATGAACCTCCAGAATAGTAAATATGGCTCAACTGAACTCAGACCTCTCTATATTTTAAGGATCCTCAGCTAGTAAAATCTTGTTGCACATTCCTGTTTTAACTGGGAGAACTTAATCTGCAGAGACAATCTGAACATACAAAAAGTATATGTGAAAAGCTTGACTATATTCATGGTATTAATTCCCAGCAGGACAGAAAAATAGGGGGATCAAACAATTGCATCATCTTGATGCATTAAGGTGAGCACCGTTTTCTTGAGGAAAGATTTAGGGGATTAGAGAATACCAGGCCTGAAAATACGATGGAAAACTATGTGAATACTTGAATTGTGATGTACTCCAAGCAGAATAAGCTGTTACACTCCAGTCGTGGGACAGGCTAGTATCTGCACAGCTGTATTGGGTAATAAATTTTGTAGCATATGAAGTACTGTTCCTAGCTAATATTGGAGCAGAAATTAGCACAGTAAAAGAGCCACTAAAAACTTTGCCAGAGACTAATTGAGGTATGTTTTTATGGACATAATGAATAAAATAATCAAGCAATTGGAGCACACTTTGGCTTCTGTAAGTTTGTTTCGGTTTTGCATTTAAATTCCCCAGTAATTGGCACTATGTGGTCATTTAGAAGATAAAGTAAAATAATCAGCAGTTTATAAAGAAAAAGAGTGCACAAGGCAGAGGCAGTTGAACAGATGACATTGAGAAGGCTAGATCTTAACAAAATTTTGTTAAAATGTTCTTAGTCTAAAGAACATGCCAAAGGAGTTGAAACTTTTCAAGTTGCATTCATTCAAGATTCTGCAGGAAAAATTACAGAGTTCTTCTCTTCATTGACTCTTTCAGATGCTGATCCAATTCATGCAAGTGAAAAAGACTATATATTTCTAAACTATTTGTTGTATATCTGTTGTAAGTTAATAAAATTATTAGGGCCAGAAAACAGGTCTTGATACCATGTCTTCAGCCATCACAACATTTAGCCAACTGAAGATTTCAAAAATAAACCTCAGTCCTTAGAAGACCACTGGTTAGAAATGATGAGTACCTGTGTGACATTCAGAAACATTTTTAATGTTGGATCCTGTTTCAGACGCCAGTTTCACATCCAAGGGTTTATGCTGGTTCAACTTGTTTAATGGATGCAGAATTTATCTGTACGTAGCAGAGATGCACAGGCCAGCAGTAGCCAAGCTTTGCACCTGGCACAGGACACCTTTTGCGCTAAGGGGATAAATTCGAGGGATAAATGTCATGTGCCTCCCCAGTATATGAAGCATGAGATAAACCACAAGTGATCATTTCTGTCATGTGTTCCTGTGGATGGAAAAAGAAAATCAGGGGTTTGGTCATGTAGTAAGTGTTCCTACGTCAAACAGAGTGGTCACTGGGACAGAGTGTAAGAGCCACTTGTGAGCAGGGATAGGAAGTTTTTGTGCTGCTGGTGATATATTTTTTATCTATAGATGAAGGTCCTACCAGAAGAGGATGTTACAGAGCAAGTCTGTGGCCAGATGACTCATCCTATTTGTGAGCTGCAGCTTGGGTTTCTCCCGGGGTTTCCAGGATAGCGTGTGCTAGAGGATCAGAAATCACCTCTGAGTCATCTCAAAAGCAGATTTGCCTCTGCTGTAGTGGTTTCCTTTCTGTGTCCCTGCTGTGCACAGTGCATGTGTACACTCCATGTACATAGGAGGTGGTCCTGCTTGCAAGGATCCCTACTGCACACGACCCCAGTGCCAAACACCCTGCTAGTCCCATGGGATCATCATAGAGGTTGGAGATATAACAAACTTGATTCCCCTGTACAGGTCTTGGACACAAAGACAGATATGAAATACATATATATCCCAGTGAATTATCCTCACTGATCAAATCTGATGGACTTCAAGATGAAATCTAATGCATTTCACTCTGGTGCCTAACTGAACATTTATAACCTTTTCTCTTTCCATACATCTTTTAGTTCCAGAGCTCTGTGTGTTACTGATAACACAGTATAGAAATATATAAATGCAATTATAAGGCCATCATGCCTATCTGGGAGACTTTTGCTAATAATTTCTTTGAAACTATTCCTTCTTCTCTTCTACATATACAAAACCTCTATCATGTTGCCAGCAGCTATTTGATCCTTAAATGAGAGCGGTTCTATCTTTATTTCAATTATGGAAAAAATTTTATAGGCTATAAAAATGGTAATCTTGTTAGAAGGAAGTAAAGGGTCTTTCAGATATTAGTTTCAGTGCTTTTCTCTGTATAACAAATCAATAGTGTTACATGCGTTTCTAAATTCAGAATTTTATACCTACACAATGGGTCTATTTGTTTTATAGAAGAAGCTATAGATCTTCTTCACTTTCAACTTTGAACACAAAGATAAAATTTGCTTTAAAATCTCATTGCACACATTTTTCACTTATATTTGTTCAATGCTCTCAATTATGCCCAGTTAATACATCTCTTAACTACCTTATAAGCTTTCATTAACTAAAGTTCAGAAATTTGATATTTTCGCATGTCTCCTCCTAATTTCACTTTCACCACTTCGCCTGAAATTTTCAGCATCAGAAACACACAAAGAAGCAGAGTTACTCTAGCTACAAATGTCAGAAGTATATTTTTCTCTTGTATAAAATTTGTGGCAGCTGTTTATTTTTAATGCAAGTCAAGTGTTGTGTATAGCACAATGTAGTCATCAACACACCTAGAGTTTTAACCAACACACTTCATGAAGTCAGAAAATTTTTATTTTGCATCTTGAACTCACTTGTAATTTTCACGTTAAAATATAAATGATGTATTCCAAAATAGTTACAATACGAAACTTCATCTCTAGGCCCACCACATTGCCCGGCTTCAATTGCTTTGTTTTCCTGTGTGATCCACATTAGACAGGAGTGGTGACAGCAGCCTGATGGGTTCAACACACCTTAATCCTAGAAAGCTGTTGGAAGGAGAATATTTGATATTAAAAAAAACTGCCTAAGGAAGAATCCGAATTACAGAAGTTTGTCTTTGTTGGATGCTTTCCCATGACTTGGCCATTTAGCTAGACCGAAATGTTCCATGCAACTTTTAAAATGTTTTGTCTGTGTGTGTGGGGGAAATCTGGCAGCAAAGACAGTGAGTTACAGTTGTACTGAGAGAATACACCCAGAGATGTCTGCTCAAGCCAAGGGGAAGTTCTCAGATTTTCTTGTTTTCCTTTTAATGTCTGTCCAGCATCCATTCTATATCATTATACTCCAGTTGCATTTATACTACTGAATTGAACCATGTGCAAGAATATTCCCTGGCACTGGGCTTGCTTAGTAAACCTGTAGGCTCTTAGAATCATCTGTAAATGTGGTGAGTGGTCTCAGGAAAGTATTTATCCTCACAGCCAGCACTTTTCATGAACATCTGCTCATGATGTTAAAGTTGTTGGGACTCTAGGGACCCTGCTATTTATTCCATTTAGGTATGGCCACACTTGCTTTGACATGGTGCTCTGGCAATGTCTTAGCAAGCCTCACTCTGTGCTCTAGGTTCTGCTGGAAATACTAATGTCATACTGTAAAAAACATTTCTGCTTCTGACCTCGAGTTGAAGGAGGGCATGGTGCTAGGAGGATGTCTGCCTTTCTCCTAACCAAAGAGGGTCTGAAACGAGTTAGAAGAGTTCATCTCCATCTGGGACTCCTTGGGGACCACAGCAGTTCTGAGTATCATGTCCTGTTTCCTCAAGACATTGAAAATAACGATAGTGATGTTCAGAGGTACACGGAATTGAAACCTCAGTCAGCTGTAGTTTGGTGTGTGTAAAGTCACTGTGCTGGTCTCCAGCAGGCCTAGTTTGGGAGGAGAATAGCCCCAAACACAACCCAGGGGAGGGGCCTTTCTCTCACATGCTGACATCCTGCTCAGACCATCCTACTCAGCAATTGGATCTGGCCTGAGGCTTCTTCCAGCATAGGAAAATTCAGGTTTATACCTTAAATTTTCTCATGGGAGAGAAAGAGGCTGAATGCTGAGGAGGTTTAGAGACAGGTGCTTTTTTATGTGAGGCAAGATATGCAGAGGCAGGGAATGTGCTGTAGCAGACAGGAGGGTGGAATGGGGAAGTCAGCAGCTCTTCTTAACTGAGAGTCTCCTATGGCAACAGCAGCAGAGAAAATAACATCAACCAGAGCTTGCCTGCTGGCAAACAGCCGTGGTCCCCACTGGCACCTCTGCTCCCTGTTGTGCTTGGCACCCTGATGGCAAGCACTTTAAAGTGGTTACAGCTGCCAGCTGAGGCTAACTCTGGGAATCACATGGAATGTGTGTGCGTATATGCCATCCCTGAGGCAGGAACTTTCATAGCCTGTCCCGTGGGGCTTCCAGGGCTCTGCCACGCTCTGGCACCCACCACAGACCACATCCTTGGTCATAAAAGGCATAAACAGATGAAGACATAACAAATAAGGAATGCAGCCTGGCTACATCTGTAGAGAAAAGCCTGGGGAATGCCCACCTCTCACATGCTGAGCTGAGGAAGTGTTTGCAGGTGGAGGAGATGCAGGTACAGATCTGCACCTTGAGAAGAACGGTGTGTACAAGGTTTGCTAAGGGGGGAAGCAAACCTAATAATTTGCAAAAAAATGGAGGGAAGGTGGTTGCACGGCTTTTACGGTTCAGTGCAGTGATTTATTTGAGCCCTGTGGTGAGCTAGCCCTAGCCCTATACCAAGTGCACCTTCACGGTTGTGCAGCCAAAGAAGTGGCCTGCTGCACCCCTGAACTGCAGTGATGAGTCACCACTTTCTTGTGTCTCTCTTTTTCACCTGCATACAGATCAAACACAAATTTTTGTGGCATAGACAGCTATACCAGTAGCATCTTTGGCTTGCTTTTGATTAAATTTGCCAGAAAGTTCTATTGCAGTTTAATTTAAGAGGACCTGGAAACATCCAACACTGGAGTCCCATATGATGTCGTAATGGCATAAAACCTGTATTGCACATTTCAAAAAGGCAGATTATTCTGTTTCACTGGCAAGCAGCATATCCTTGGTTAAAACTGAGTGAAGATACATTGTGAAAGCTGTAGTGTAATATAAGTGTAATACTACTAATACAGAGAAAGGTTGGATATGATATTTGTATACATGTGTACACAGAATGCAAATCTACGGAAGGCAGTCATATTATTTTTCAAAATTTGAACTTAGTTCAGAAAGTAACCCTTGAATTTTCAGCATTTTTTAGTTATGTCATATTTTTCCTTCCTGTTGCTGATTTTTGTATTTCATTTCCTCCATCTTGTCCTTTGTTGTTCTGTTTTGTTACTGAAATAATTTATCCTGCAGGTTTTACTAGCATGTTCTTTTAAATGAGTAGGGAAGAAAAAATGTACACACTTCAAAGTAGCTGCTAAACCATTGTCTCTTTCAAATAAAAAGGATAAACTTTCCAACAAATGCTACAAACCCTATTATAGAAATAATTTTGAATTTCATAAGGTAGCATCAATATGCATATACCTTTAAGAACAACATCCTAGAAAACACAGTTTCACATTTCAAACTGTATGCATATAATATGCCAAAAGTAATGATCTTGAACTTATATAAATTAAATAGAATCTTTTGCAATCCATTTGATTAATTATGAATAGTCCGACTCGCAAATTTTCTTTGTGTGCAATCCATCAATCCCTTTTGGATAATCAAGATTTTAATCTGTGTCATTTTCAACAGATGAAGCAACTAAACCACTTAAATGAGCCTGTTATGTCTTAGAATGCAGGTGGATATGTTTTGATTACCTGTTGCCACAACAGCTGCCAGGGTTGCTGGAGGTGCTTGGAGCACCTTGTGGCAATTCAGCTGTGCAGTGTGTGAGCCACAGGTGCAAAGGTGACTTTTGGGGGCAGCTTTATGGATATAGTGTTTATTAGCACCGCAAGTTCATCACAAAGTTTATCTGTATCACCATTAAAACCTCATAAGGGCATGCTTGGAAAACATATCTTTTTCTTGGTCCTGAAATGTCATGTAGAAATTCTAGAGGCGTCAGATTGATTAAGCTGTGTATGAGCGAAGCAGAGTTGTGTCATCCACAGAAAGAAAGTTTTGGCACCGAGAAATGTATTGATGGGTATTCCTTTCCTTTAAATGGTAAATTTCTGTTTGTAGTATGTATTCAGACCTGAGCTCCTCAAAACACTTTCAAGCCAATCTGAGATTTTAATCTGTTGAGTCCTTCCCCAGCGCTGGGCACCCTGGCATTGTGAGTTTAATTTCTGTGGGGAGGAAGGTGAGAAGATTTATTCTACATATGCTGTCAAGAATGTTGACAATTTCTAAACAAAAATACAATAACATTTTAAAAAATAAAATGAAATGTTTTGGCTCTGACTGGAGCAGTTCATCCTGTCCTCTGTTTTTACTCTCTTTTCTTTTTTTCAATTGTAAAAGTTTAAAACAGTAAGACAAGGGAGTTATGTGATGTGGTTAATGCCAGAGTCTTGTGGTTATGAATCATTTCAGAAGTCTTAAAAAATTGATATAATCTATCCTGAGCTGCTTGTGAATCGTGTTAGTACCTCAGCAAAACCGGATCCTAGAAAGAAATATGAATGGTGGAGGACTGGAGTGAGGAAATGGTGACAGATGACGGAATCTTAGCGAGTTCGTACTAAAACTTCACACTTACTTTCTCCTACTGTTCTGGAGTGATAGACATGTAATGTCACAGAAACACCCAAGCAGCAGTGCAGCTATCAGTGCTTCTCCTTTCCCGCAGTCAGATTCTTTCTTTAGAGATTCTTTTCCTCAAAATAAGAACCACCTGGAAAAAGGAAGGGATAAACTGCTGAGTTTTTTAAATTTGAGAATCTAGGTGGATTCTTCAGATACACCTCAGGTATCTTGTTAAAAAAAAAATTATTTGGTATTTAATTAACATACCCTTTGGAATAATCTCCTTATTGGTATTTTCTCTTGAATTGTTTTGTTCTATCATGCTTTCCTCTGTCATACTCATATTTTCCTACAGGAGTTGGAATTTTATACACAATTGAGAAAACACTTGTACAATATGTATTTAATGTAAAACTTGACTGCCTGCAAGTTGCCACTACACTGTGGTGTTGATATTTTCTGCCAATCTGTCGATTTCCAGAACTGGTAGATTTTATATTGAAGTAATGTTTTTTGGTCCAGGTGGGGGTTTTTTTATTTGGTTTTTTTTTTGAGCTTCATTTTTATCATAATCCTAATTTCCAAATCTACAGAACTGAGTGGGATGTCCTGAGCTTATTCTCTAGAGCTGAGTGCATCATAGAAACCTGTACTGGCAGCAGAAAACCAGCAAGTAGCATTAACTGCATTGGAAGAGACTGGGAAAGGGTGAGTGGAGAGGCAGCAGCTCTGGCAACTGGAAATGGACATCCCTCAAAAACACACAGGTCGTGAGTAGTGGTGCAACAGCAGTTTGATAATACCTGTGGATGCAAATCCCTTCTGCGGCAAATTTGAAATTACCCTTTAAATAAAAACCACAAGAGTCAAAATTTAAGCGTCTTAACAGCAAGGCTTGAGGAAATTAATTTTTTTTTCTGTTTGCTGAAGGAATCTCTTTATATATATCTTTCAGATGGTAAGACAGTGATTTCGAGAATAGCTGTAAAACCAAAATAAAATAGTGAACTGTGGCTACCATGTAAACCCATTCATTTCTTGTTCTTCCTTTTTCTATCACAGAAGAAACTTCTTTACAAATGTTGTTTAAAAAGGTGCCACAGAGTGGCAGTCTCTTTGTTTTTGTGGTGGAAATATTTCTTCCCTTCTGCCTTTTTTCCCCAGTCTGTGTGTAGGTTAAATTTTGCTTTTCTCACTTTCTGGTGCTCTTTATCTTTTGAGTTTGGATTGTATTTTTATCATCCTTTTATATCTTTCAGGTTCTAGAATCCATGCTGCCTCACTGGATTTCAAGCAGGATAGTTTTGATTCATGTATGCATATTTTTGTCTTCCGAAGTTCTCTTTTAAGTCAAAGTTCAGTTATAAGTGAAAGAAGAGTTTGCTTTTTAAAGAAAATTGATCTCTAGCCTGTGTTTAACTATAGGTTCTGGCTTGCCTTTAAATCTTTATTCACGACTCATTGAAATGCTTATTTCACTAGCAACTTCTTTCTGCTTAACCAGGCTCTCTGTCATCAATCATGTTGCCTGTTCAGCCAGAAGAGAAAAATGCAAAGAATGATAATATTACAGTAGCACTGATGTGCATTTCCGTAGCTTTAATAGGATAAGTGTCAGCACTGATGCACTTCAACACCATCCATTGCAACAATACTGAGAAGCGGAGGAAGAGGACAGCCGAGCTCGTTGACAATTATGTGTGTATCTTATGCAAGATCAACTTAGCATTTGCTCCCAGTTGAAAGCAGGAGTATATAAAGGAGAGGATTATGTAAAGTGAAGATTACTACTCTAAACACAGCACTTACTAACGTAAAGCTACGGATGGAGGACTACCTTTCTATGAGAAAGGACAGAAAGACTGATGCAGACATGGGATTTCACTGTGTAGTTTTCCAGCTGACTAACTTACCATTCTGAAGGAGAGATGGGGAGGGAAAAAATAAATTCTCAAAGCATCTTAATGAAGCAACTCAGTCACAGGTCACTTCAGATTCTCATCTTCTTGGTTTTGCTGATTACTTATTTTTAAATATAGTGACTGATTTCAAGCATATCCTGACTCTACCTGCTATGCAACTTGATTGTTGTGATTAGTGATTAATACTGAGGAAACGAAAGAGAATTCCACGTCTTCACTGGCTTCACTCTTATGTAAACAGTAACATTTATGAATTCTGCATATCTCCTTTCAAACACCTCAGCATTTATCAGGATTGTACTGCCCACTGTAGTTCACTTACAGTAAACAATTCCAAAAGAATAGAAAAAGGTATATGGAGGCCATGAATAGCAAGTTGTAAAGTGCTGGAAATTTGATCAGTTAGGCAATTTGCAATAATTTGTGTAGTGTGGAGGGCAGAAAGCTTGAGTGTTTGATCTCGGAGTGTCAGAGGGGTAGCCTCTCAGTTTGGTTGTTAAAGCCAAGAATGGATGGAGATTGGGTGGGCTCCAGAAGTTAGACAGAATAAGGCAAATGTCTGGACTCTCTGAGTGGTGGTAATGACAGATGAGTGAGTTCAGATGTTAATTCCCCCATTTGTCTGAAACACCTATTTTTGAAAGGGCTGGACTGCCTGCTGAAAGTACCCATCTCTTCAAGATAACTGGCTTAAACTACACAGATATCTTTTGGGTGGCCACAGCAGCAGTGAGTGACTTTGTGACGAACAGGAAGTTTAAACAGTGGAAAAACAGGGAGAGATAACACCAACCACAGAGTGATTCATTACAGCTGAATGGAAAACTGGTTTTGTAACCTTCTCTAATCTTTTTTAAAAACACTCTGTTAAATGTTATACGCTGGTGCTCTTTTTCTTTTTCAGAGTGTGCTTTCTGACTAGTATATTATTTGACATTATTGGTTTGCTGTAGCTCCACTGGTATGAGGGATATTCTCTGTTCTGGGTGGGGTTAGGGTTTGGGTTTTTTGCGGTGTCTGTGAGGGATAGTGAAACATGATCTTTTCAGAGGCCAGCTCAGCTCATGGTGAAGAACCTGACAGACCCTCTTTAAAACCAAAATGTTGAAGGCATAAAAACTGTTCAGGCAAGTTTGAGAATGTCACTTAGTGGTTAGACTACGGCTGAGGAAGAAACATATGAAAGCTTGTAAGATGCTTTCTGAGAAGCTGGCAAGTGGGCAGATGCAACAGAACACAGTGAAGAAGAAAGGGAAGACAGTGCTGGTGAGTAATCCCACTTGAGTCTTTCATGGCACAAAAACCAACAAAAAATATCACAATGTCACAAAGTACCACAGTTCTGTTAAGCAAGTTTGAAAAGAATTATGTCAAAAAGGCTTCTAATGGTGTCACATTTTGAGTCATCTAATATAAATGATTATGGTATCAAACATACAAAGCAGTTATTGAAAAATGTGTCTAAGTGACTTGAGTCAATAATTGCATTGTTATAAAATTTCATGTTGTGGTGCTCTTCATGTTCTCACAGCTACTGCCTATGCACATACAACATTTTGCACAATAAAACTAGTGTGCCACTTAGCATGACAAAGCTGAAGACTTTTCTTCTTTGTGACATTACAGAAAAACTACTTGATAAAAGAGAAGTCGAATCAAAAGAAAGGAATAATTATGTGGCTGGGTTCCCAGTTGCTACAGTGCTTGTTACCTTTTAAATTAAAGAATGGGAGTCATTAGGTGCTTAAAAGAAGGGCAGCTGCATGCTGGACTACAGATAAATCCAGAAGTGTTACACACACCCTGCTGAAGATTTGCTGCAGGGCAACAGATTCACCCTTGAAATTATTGTGCTGTGTGAATTCGTTGCTAGCTTTCCTTCTCACCAGTGAATCAAACTGGTAGTACCACTTCTGCATTACTTCCAGCAGAGTTTATGTTGACATAAATGAAATGCTTTAAAATATAGCTGTGAGCTTCTAATTTCCATCAATATTACCAAACTGCTCACATTTTCGTTAGACAAATTTTGCACGTTTCAGCATCTGTTGATCCAGCCACTCTCCAACCAAAAGTTGATTAGCTGGATCTTCTCTTTTGTTTTGGATTTTTTCTTTTGTTGCTTTTGGAAGTTGCTTCAAAGGAGATGCAAAGTCAGTTTCTGATATATCATCATTATATTGGCAATTTTAGAGTCGGAGATCAGCTGTGTTCCTCTTAGAGTCCTGGTGCAGCCTTGCTGTTCTCGATCAATTTTCACCTTTAGAACAGCACATTTCGTTTACAGTGCAAAGTGAGGGGACACATCTGAGAACCTCATTGCACATTCAGCATCTTCCACAGCACCGACCTCAGCCTTGCCTGACAGAACTGCAAGGACTTCTTGCCTTTTTCAGTCTCAGGGCATCAATATTATAACAAATAGCCTTGAAAATCTTGACATCCCTTGTGGTCACCACTGCCTGTTGTTTCAATGCAGTCACCTGGGGCTGACGCAAATCCTCTCTTGCTTGGCACATGGAGATTATATCAGTCCAAAGCAAGAGGTTCACCTACAGAATGTACTTTTGGAGGTGATTGTTGATGCGGTCTGATGACATAGTCTACGCCACATTAGGATGCCCAAGAATGCTGCCAGGGATGCTCAGCAGTCCCGTTCATCCTGACCACCATCACTTCTTTCCCTGTAATAAGAAAATAATCAACCATCACCACCAAAATAGGTCCATAGCTACAGGCTTCTATACATGATAACATGAAGCCAAAGTCAAAGACTGACAGGGCTACTGTGGCATTTCAGTTCCCACTGAGAATTTAATGGTAGATATTTCTCTGTAGCTCTCAAAAAGTTCTGAAACCATTCTTTCTCTGTAATGAAAATTGTGATTTTGTTCTTGCCAGTGAAAAACTGTATCAATGCCTTAGTGATGTAAGTGTCATTAATACTTTGTGCCATTTAGCCTCTGCTGGCACCAGCTGCCTTACCACGCAGACCTGCTGACAGCTTCCTTCCTGATGCAGAGGGCATGGGGTCCAATACACCCAGCTTGCACCTGTGTTTTAGATGTAGTGAAAAACAGTCTTGCAAAATGTCTGCCTTCCCCGAACATTCAGTGGGGAGTGGTTGGTGTATTAGTACAGCATGGGTAAAGGTTCTCCACCTCAGTACAGGCACCAGGTAATTAATTTATTGACATATCCTGCCTTACTTCTTTCCAGATATATGTATCATTTCTGAGACACACCACCTTCACATGTAGAGAATCTCTCCTGCCATTCTGATGGACAGGAAGTCTAAACATTAGACAGGAAACAGTAAGTGCATCAGAATAGGACTTGGATCATTCCTTGTCCCTTCTTCCCATTGCTGGAACAGAACAATCATGCAGCTAGACCTGCTAGGGCTTTGCTCTGTACTGAGCCAGTCTGGAGCTGTGCAAGGCAGAACACTGTGATAGCAGTACTGCACTAATAGTATTAGTCTTCCTCAATATCATTTGGAAACAAACTACTCTCATGATGCTCTTACACAACACAAGAGAGTTTGGCAAGAGAAGAGGGGGAGTCCTCTACAGCTCTGATGGATGGGAATAAGTGAAATTAATCCAGTAAAGAAGTCTGCCCTGTTAGTTCCTTTGACAGTCCTGAAAATTATTTTTCTGTGCATTTTCATGGTGCCCACTGGTTTATCTGAGGACATGTAGTAGCATAGCCCCTTTAAGAGCAATAAATCACAGAGTGACAGGATGTTCTCATGGTATTGTGGTGTGGCACACTTGCACCTCAGTTTGGAGGTTAATGAGTTCTTTCCTCTGAAAGCTTATATGCAGATTTCAGGAGGCATTCCCCAGAGCGGCTAACATGATTGTCCAATGATTGCCAAACTGTGTGCTTGCATCATCATCAGGTCTATTTGAGGTATTTTCCAGTGCCTTTTCTAAATCTGTGTAGAAAGGGTTTCTCAGGTTACCACATGGATTAATGATACACTTCAACTTCTTGAAGTCTTACCATATTTTTTTATATGCATTCACGTATTTTTCTGACTGGCTAGAATCCATCTCATTTAATTCTCTGCAAGTTTGTTTTGTTGGTTCTGCTAGCTGCTTATACACCCATATTCCCACTGCCCTCCCTCCCAGGAACACATGCCCAGCTATGTTCCACTGGCCAGCTGGCAGCACCTCCTGAAATGCTCCTGCTGCAAGGATATTGCTCACCAGAAAACAGAGGCAAGGGCTTACCCTTAGCAGTAAGGAATGGGGGATATTTTCTTCTGGTTTTGCAGGCAGAGTTGATGATCCAAAAGTTGCTGGATTGCAGCTGTGTGTAGATTTTATAGGTGGGAAGCCCTGTGGTCTCTCTTATAAACTCTGCAAAATATGCCAAGCTCTGGCTTACTGAGCTGTGTGCTAGAAGAGTGTTTCTGAAGTCCAAGGATTGTGGCTTTACAGCCTGATGACTGGAATAACCTGCACCTATTAGATGCTTAAGTCAGACCTCCTGCTTACTCCTCCCTGGCTCCTCAAGTTGTTCCTGCACCACAATCCCCCAGGCAGAGGTATCTTGGGCACATGACTACGCTCCATGTCTGCATTCCAGAGTGACGCTGCTGCGGTGCAAGTGCCTCCATGCCGCTTCAGCTGTAGCCTTCTCTGATGGCAGCTGCTCAGGGAAACATCAGCACATGGAGACTGTTCAGTGTCTGTTATCTGCTGGCAGAAAACCTGGGAATCTTTGGTCAGCTCCCTGCTGGCTCATGCCGTGTGGGTGTGCAGCAACAAAGGTGAGATGATAGCCTTTTCCCGGGAGCTATTTCACGAGGAGCTCACCACTGCAGAAGTAGGTGTAGAGGATGTATTGCTTTCTTATTAGATTATTATTCTCTCTGATCAAACAAGGTCTGATTAAAAAGATTTTATTCTGTCTGATAATGAGGGAAGAGCATTCCTTTTTAATTTAATTCCTTTTCAAGCTCTGTGAATGCTAGTAGGAGAAAAATTCTAGAAGAAAACTAATGGAATTTGATATTGTTTTACTTAATAATAGAGATATTCTGATTTCAGAAATGATTTCAGAGGTGATTTTAGAAGACAATTCCACTCCTGCAAGGGCAATCTATGGTTTTTGGTCTACTAAGACTCTCCTAAAAATGTCTTTAGTATCTCCCTAGCATTTCATCTTTCGGTCACCTCTATTTGTCAGATAGCAATTGTTGCCTAATTTTGACCCCTCAAATTTTGTTAGCTTACTTCAGAGACATGTTTTAAGGTGCCTCTTTTTTTTATCTTTTTATCTCTCTTGCTCTCTCTTAACTTTTTTGTCATTTTAAATAATAAACAAGTAGATTGTTATGAGTTACACTATTCCTTCTTTTCCCATTCTCCCTTGCATTGTTTTATCTTGACTTTTAATGGCCTAAGTTTTACAATTGAACTGTTTCTCTTTTATAAAACCTAAGATATTGTTGGTTTTGTTGTCTCAGTTTTGCAGACTTCCTCTATGTGATTCTAATCTTGCTCTAACGCTTCACAAGCAGATACTGCTGTTGTGAGATTATTTTGTAGATTATTCTCATATTTATACAGGGTGTGCTGTCAGAGGAATCCACCATCAAGGCTGTTCAGGTATTTCAACAAAAAGCCCGTGCCTTGGCACAAAGATCGTCTTGTGAGTCAGAGGGCTGTGTCCAGTCCATATATATGATATTGGTTTTAGAACAAAGCTTTTGAATTGAGGTGGTTGCATGGTGGGAACCTTCCCAAAGTGCAGATGACATGTCTGTGAGCAGACACCAGGTTGAGTAAGAGTTTTTGTTACCCAAATAAGCTTTAAAGCTGTATAAATCTTCTGGAAAATGATTGTAATCACACTGTAACTTTGGTTTAAGGCAATGGTTCTCAAACTTTATACTCTCCAGCTTCCTCCTGCCAGAACTTGGCTGTCAACGAATCAAATAAGTCAAGCTTTAGAGTAACCAGTAACAGACTAGCTCAAGTCTAGAAACCTGGGAAAATTACACTGAACTTACCGGTGCTCAGTAAGTTAATTTTCCCACCCACAAACATACAACCAGTATTTCACCAAATAGATGAAAGGAAAACAGACAATGAGGAGATGAACCGTGTGCCATTTGATAACAAACCACTCATTTTAAAAGGGAGTAACTACTTATGAAGGGTTCTTCAGGTATTCTGAAGAACCACACGCTAAATTCATGGTTTCAGCTGGGATAGAGTCAATTTCCTTTGTACTAGCTAATGCAGTGCTGCATTTTGAGTTTGGGATGAAGATAACGTTGATAACACAATGATGGTTTGGGTGTTGCTGAGCAGTCAAGGACTTTTCAGTGTCTCATTCTCTGCCAGGTGCACAAGAAGCTGGGAGGGAGCATGGCCAGGACAGCTGACCTGAAATGGCCAAAGGGACATTCTGCAGCATAGACTGCCATACTCAGTATGTACATAAACTAGGGAAAGTTGGCTGGAAGCCCTCTGATTGCTGCTAGGGGACAGGCTGGGCACTGATCAGTAGGTGGTGAGCAATTGTGTTGTGCATCACTTGTTTTTCTTGGGTTTTATTTCTCTCTCTCCCTCTCTCTATCTCCTTTTCATCACAATTATTGTTTTTATTATCATAATTAATATTATTAGTACTATTCTTATATTTTACTTTATTTTAATTATTAAACTGTGTTTATCCCAGCCCACAAGTTTTGCCTTTTTTCTAATTCACCTCCCCATCCCACTGGGGAGGGAAGGGGAGGATGGGGAGGAAGCGGCTATGTGGTCCTTGGTTGCCATCTGGGGCTGAGCCACACACACAGAGTAAGTCATTAGATGTGATCATCTGTTACAAAGCAAAAGGTGGAACATAAGTTGCACAGAGAAATTTTGTTCATCAGCCTAATATTTTTTAAAGTTTTAACTCCTGCTGGTGTTAGTCTTCTCAGAGAGTTAGTGGGTAAAATATCAAGGGGAGGGGGAAATTACAGATGAAAAACCTGGCACTTTTCACATGCCGTTTGTCTGAAAATTTATTTCTCCTTTGAAAGGTTCTATGTGCTAGGGGGAAAGAAAAGTGCCTTCTTACAGATAGGAATGTTTTTAGGGTAACTGTAGAAGGTGGCAGTAGAGCTAAAGCAGGAAAGTGCCTGGTGACTGATGCTGTACAGCCTGGTTTATGGGACAGGCACCACCAGCCTGTGCCCTGACATTTCGTGCTTTCACAGGACAGTGAGAGAGACACCAGGAGCAGGAGATGAGTCCATGGGTCATCTTGGTGTTCCTCATTGCAGAAAAGCCTCTTTCCCACTTTGTTTCTTCATTTGCTCCTTCCAGGATACACAAGCCATCACCTGCTTAGGTTAAGTTTTGGGAACGGGGCTGGAATGATTATGCCAATGGAAAAACAAAATGTGGTGCTTGTGAAAATTCCCCTTTTCTTCCAGCTTTTTTCCAGTAGGAAGCCTTATCACTTGCTGGTTTCTATATTGCAACATTTCAGAGAGGGTTTCCACAGATAGAGGATATAAAAATGAGACAGGAATAATTGCTATAGGAAGTGGATTTATTAAAAAAATTGGCTGAAGGATTTTTTTATCACATCTTTGAGTAAACTGCAGTGGTGTGCTAATGTAAGCTGCATCACTGGGTTTGATACTTCTGCCAAGCAGAGTATGAAAATAAAGCAGCATGTATTTTATGCCATTTTTTAATATCATAGAAAGGTTCTACCTTTTCATAGTGATTTTTAAATTTTGTGGCTCAAAAGATTGATGCAATTTATTTCCATGGAGTTTTAGAACTTACAAGGTGTTTTATGCAACAGTACTATGTCTTGGAAAGCACAGATCAGCCTTTCCAAATATTTGAGAGAAATCGTGAATGAAAGAGTCATCATGCAAGTCAATGCCTTCTAGTCTATCTCCTGCAGCCTACTTTCCTCTGACACATTCATCATCCCCATCCTTGCCTGCCAGGACATAAAAGCAGACAGCTGTTGCTAGCACTTCTCTCTTGCTAGAATTAAGGCACTGAGAACGCCCATCACATCTTTTCTTGTCAGAAGGAAAATTACTTCATCTGGAGCCCAGTTTTCCCCTCTTCTGCTGTGTGCAAGTCTGCTCATGTGTTTCTACATGTCCCTCGGTGCTCCTGTGTGGTTTTCCATAAATGGTTGTAAACAGGAGAGCTCCTGCAGGCAGGGATGCCATCTCAGTCCCAAGAGAGTCAGAAGCTGCAACTCTTTCGCTGTGTACATCAGCATCCTCTTCCTGAGCTATGGCTCTTGTCCTCTGATTGTCAGTCTGATCACAAAATTGTTGGCTGATGAACAAGATGTTTCTGTACAATTTATGTGATACCCTTTGTGTGACAACACATGGTCTTGACCTACCATGGGTTTAGTATGTGGCTCCTCACTGATAGCTGAAGACAGTGTAGTAAAGAAGGCATGAAGAAATCGTAGGGGTTTTTTGCTGGTCTTTCGTAGCTTTGATATTTTTTTAAATTATTTTTTTCATTATTTCTCTGGGCTTAGTTTTGTCTGGTATTTATTCTCTGTGCAACAACCATTGCAAGAAATGCTGCACTCTTGTAGCTTTTCTGCAATGTTTTCACCCATGTGCTTATGGATAAAGCAATTTTCAATATCTTTCACAACGTCATGCTCATGCAGTTCTGTTTTGTATGCTAGATAGCTGCTCTGTAGCTCACAGTGGCACTCAAAGCCCTAAACTGGAATGTATGTGATAAAAGGGAAGGACTTTAGTGTGTTTTTATGACCAGGGTTGACACAGAAAAAAAAAAGAAAGAGATAGTTACGACAGTATCTGTTATTGTTAAGAGTGTCATTGCTTGAGGGAAGAAGAAAAAAAAAGGGAGTGTGCCTTTGTTTTTTCCTAATGCATCTGTTCCTTCTGCTTATTTGCAGCGAGGGGCACATCCATATGACATCATGAACATGACCCTTCTCTGTGAGCAGGCACAAGAAACAGATGAATCAGAAGGAAGATATGAATTAAAATCAGTATGTCTCTTGTGCATCACCCTCACAGTGATGTGTTGAGAAGGATACGCTCGAGTTACGTAGGAACGGGCCACCTGTAGTAGCGGTGTAGCCGTGACAGCAGTGAGCACACTCATTTGTATGGTAAGAACTGCCTTGCTTCACCTATAGCTTTCCATCAAACTAACTTAGGAAGTCAAGGATACAAATGGGATTTTGGTTTTGGTCTGCTTGCCTGCTCTATTTATACAGAACTTCATGCAGAGAACAACAACAGAAGATGCACTTAGCAGTTTGGTATTCTCTGCTCCAGAACGTCTGAGGATTTTCCCAGTCTTCGTTGGATGACATTAAAAATGAATGGGGTGACTAAATGGCTTACAATTTTGCATGATCCTTTGATGTGAAAACAATTATTAATGTCTATAATTGTCTCCAGAATTACTTGGGTCCTGCAAATGGCATTCAAATCAACATTTTTAACTGCTTTCCAGAGGATGTCATTATATAATTCATAGTGAGGATAGTACCCTACAATCTGAGCTCCATATTATTGCCCTTTCAGAATTTATTTCTCAGACCATCCTTCTGAAGGGCGATCATTTTTTATTTTAACCAGTTTTTAAAGTGCTTTTAAAGGTCTCAGCAGGGCTGGGTATTGAATGGAGCTTATCTCTATCACTTTAATGTGAGTCTTAGATGTAACAGCGCTGACATCAATGCTTAATCCATTGTGCTCTGAATTAGGAGGACCATAGTGAGATCTACACATCTGCTCTCCCATTACCTTGTCAACCCACAGCCTACCCACTGTGGGGCAGAGTGGGAAAGAGAGAAAGCCTTGAATGCTGTGCAAGTTCACTCCATTGCACCCAGAGCTGGTGCTACATGCAGCCCCATGGCACCCAGGCAGGGCAAGCAGAGCAGGCCCAGTGCCAGCCAGCAGCCAGTGGTTACCAGACAGCTGTCATGCTCAACACAGCTTCAGCATCGCACCAGGAAGTCAAGGCAGTGGGTCAGGGTTATTTCAGCAAGGTACGCAGCCAGGCACAGGTAAAAAACATCAGGCAATAGCAAAGGCAAGGCTGTCAAGACATGATTTGTTTGCATGGCTAAGGACATGCATGTAATTTCCCTTTTTCTCCCCCACACCTGCAGACCATGATGGCGGACTGATAGATTATCAGCAGACTCACAAGCAAGGTCAGATGACTCTGATTTTTACCAGGTAGGTCACCTTGGAAACATTGGTCAGTGAGAACAGGCAATGACACAGGACACCTTTTCAAGGAACAGCCCCAGGAGTACAGTAAGGGAAGAACAGTGTACTTGTTGCACCACCTGCAGCTTTGCCAGTTTTTCTAAAGGTTTTGGTAGATCTAACTTTAAAATCTGTCCCTTTGCACTTCATCGCTGTAATACTGAACTCGAGGTCTACCTGCTGCCTTTGAAAATCATGGGCTGATCAATCTATTGTTTGAACAGGAGTGAACCTGATAACTCTAGAGGAAGCCACAAGACCAGGATTTTCAGATTTTGGACTTGCTGCTGGACCCCAGACACCTCATACTTTTTTAATGAGGCAGAAAGGATCCTGAAACCATCAGGCATTTTAGAGAAAGTTTTTTTACAGAAATGTCAAGGTAAAAACATTTATTCAGGATTGACAGAGTAGGTGCAAGTTCTTTCATTCAAAGAAATGTCATAAATCTGAGGTATTAGTAGCATTACATTATAAGTGTACTTTACGATCCTCCCAAATCAAGCTTTCATCTGTTTGAATCCAGGGATCATAGCATTTTGTGTAGCAAAGATTGCAGACTAAAAATTATAGGAACTTATGGGGCTGTGAAGGAGGAAGTGTAGCCTTATGTGACTCCTAGGAGTCTGGGGTGGGAGAAATCTGGCCTCAAGCTGCTGGTATGCAGCAAACGACAGTGGGACCTCCAGCAGAAGGGTTAGAGACCTTCTGCACTGAGCAGAGAAGGAAGAATGAATCATTAAAAAGAACTTTTAAATCATGAAGATAAAACAGAGATTCCCAGAACGGATGTGATTCCCAAAGAATATAATCTGTCTAATGGAGAAAAGATATACTTCAGAACAAGCCTGTATACACATACATGGGCATATGCTGAACTGATTAAGCACTGTTCAGTATGTTTATTCGAGTTCTGTTTTGTTACATGCGTAAATGGAAAAAATATGGCATCTGATAATAAATCAACAGACAACTGAAAGTGACCAGACATCAAAGGTTTTTGAAGGCTGATAAAATATTTCCCTGTCCTAGAGACTGTCTGATCCTTCCCCTCAACTGAATTCCAGATCCAGTTATGGAACTACAGCAACTCTTTTGGCTACAATGGACCTAAGAAATATCAAGCACAGATCCAGTCCTGATGGGAGAGTGACATAAGGCAGAAGTTTTGAATCCTGTTATGCTCTCGTTAGCTCAAAATATATAATTATCACAATTCAGTGAGCTGCTTGTGGATTTGGAATGCCACAAGTGAAGGCGAAGTTGTGATAATAATTAGTTTGCATATAATTTACTTTAATATACACTTTGTATAAATTATACAGAGGGAGGTTGGACCAGATGACCCACTGTGGTCCTTTCCAAACTGACCCCTTCTCTGATTCTGTGAATACTTCTCATGTGAATAGAGTTTATGTCCTTGCTGCCTAAAATCTCTAGTACAAATATCCTGTAAAGGAATTTCTTTCTTCCATCTCTTCCCTTCAGTATCACAATAGCCAGAAGAAGTTGTTAGATCTTCAGAGAAGACAACTTATTGGCCACAGTGGGTTGTGGTTACTTTGAGACACTTTTAGGAAAAAAATACAAAGAGATGGATACTTGTGCTGTAATTGCTAGAGAAGGACAGCTGAGGAAAATCTTAATGAAGCTTCAGAGCATGACTCTTAGGTCAAGACTAGAGTAAGACCCATGTGTGTGTCTGCCTTCTAGAGAGAAGATAAAAGAGTAGCTTGTGAAAGAGGAATATTACTGGTCAGCAAAAATGAAACAATGCTGTAGACCTATAGAGACATGCCATAAACTCACCAGTCCTCCTAGCTCAGGAAAATCCCAATATAATTTTATTTCTCTCAAAATCCGGTATTGACACACTGCAGCTGGACTTCCCGGTAGTTCACAGTTCAGTGGGCTATTCCTGCTATGAAGCACAACATATCCAAGCAGCACATTGTTGTTAAAGCTAAAAAAACCTCGTTGTATAGGAGTAGTTTACGGTCCTTATCAAGGCTGTAGTTTTGGATATAATATGCTCTGAATACATGATGAGGCATGAAGCAGACTAATATAACCAAGATGAAGAAGAAACTCTTTGCCTGAGCCCTGAATTCCACATGAGATTTAACGTCAGGCCAGTATTTCACAGCCACTCTGTAGATCACAGTCAGCTGGATTACGGTGAGCACAGCACACACTGCCACCAAAATCCCAATCAGGCAGTAGTTTGCCATCACCATGTGAGCCTCTTGTAACTCCCTGTGGAACTGGAAGCATTCGGATGGCTTGTATGGCTTGGAGGTGCCGTAGTATGAGAGAAGAACAGGAGTGATCACCAGCGCTCCCACCAGCCAGCCAGCCCCCACCCAGGCTGTGGTGTAGCACTTCTGAAACTCCAGGTGGAGGAGGCGGGCGATGATGATGGACACGTAAAAGGTGAAGGTGGCATACATGTGCAGGTAGATGACGGCGCCCGTGAGCCTGCACGCAAACCTCTCAAATTTCCACTCCCCCAAAATGTAATAGCTGAGGCGGAAAAGGATGCTGAGGAGCATGAAGGTGTGCAGCACCAGGAGGCTGATGATCATGAGGGTCATCACAGATCGTGATCTCCTTTGAAACAACTGTAGGGACATCATGATGACCCCGAGGGTGCCACCAGCCAGGCTGACGATGTACAGGACTATCAGAACTGTGTGGAGCTTCTCTGAGGACTCCAGTAGTGTGTCATTGGAGGAATGGTTCTGTTGGGTTATGGAGCTGTTAAGCATTGTCACAACCTCCTCTTTTGAAGGTTACTGAGAGGGAAAAAATAGGAGTGAAACATTATTTTGTTATTCCCTTTACTGTAAACTGGAACATCACAGGTTCCTAAAGAGACACTACTGAATTGCATCTGAAATTATGTTATCCCATATAGTATTCAGCCTTATAACTGTTGTCCTACTGTGTATGACAGCAATAACCCATGCCTCTCAGGGTTAAAACTGCATTTTATGTAATTATGAATGAGATTTTGATTTACTAAACTGCATTCTAGGATTTTTTTTTCAATTATTTGCCTCTAGGTTCAGCCACTTGAAATAATGAAAACAGCCTGTAAATTGTGCGAGTTTTATCTGCACTCATGTTATAAAGCTAAAATAAAAGGTGGGAAAATACTGAAATGTGAAGGTGTTGTACCTATTGTGTGGATACTCTATGATGACACCTGATCCACCTCTTTAGCGTCTTGCTCGATGGGTGCAGAATACTCATGAGGTAGCGACAGTTTGTTTCTAGATACATGGATCAAATTGAAAAAAAAGTTCTGCAGATGAAAATTCAATCTCTTCTGGCTTCATCTGCAAGTAATTTTGCTACAGAATTTCACCTGAGCTACACTGCTATGAAAAGTGAAGAAAAGCTAAAAATTAATTTAGGAATGATCTTCTGAAAGATATCATTCTTTTGGCACTTGTTGAATTTACTCACATATAGCTGCATTCTTATTTAGACTTAATTCAAAATGCGGACTTGGATACAGATTTCTGTACAAGTATACAGGGGTAGCTTGCCGAGTAGATAGACACTTTGCTAGTGAAATTTATCCTTACCTTTAAAAGAGTTTCAAAACAACAGCATAAGAGCTGAAAAATTATCTCTTAGAAAAGCAGCATCTTCTCTGTTTGGTTCCTTTGAAGTTTGAAACTAGTAAACTCGTTTAAACCAGCAATTCTTAATTCTTTGCACTCATCAGTAAAGTGATAGACTGCAACTGCAAAATATTTTCAGAGGAACTTCTTATCTATGAAGCATCAGGCAAATCATCTTTAGAAAACCGAGATCGGTATAAACCTTTCTGTTCACCTTCTTTTAAAATTCATGATGTTAAGGCATTTAAATGTTTAAAATTGCTTACCTGTCTAATATTCCCAAGACAAGCACAAAAAATTTCCCAGAAATTTAGCTATACCAAAAGTTTTACAAACCAATTCATATTCCAATGTATATTGTTAATATTTCAAAGTGGCTTTGAGAATGTACGAGTTTTAGTTGTTCTACACAGCATAATTAGAGTTTAATGCCAGCATTTCATATCACTTAGAAATAAATTACGATTTTTTCACTATTTATAGCAATAAAATATTTGAAACTTACCTTATAATCTCTTCTTTTTGTGACTTCACCCTGAAATGTGCGATTTCCTGCAGCTGTAGCATGTGTCTTACATAAGTAGAGTAAAAAACAGCCTTTGACCAAAACTGTTTGACCAAGATGACTGAGGGTTTTCTCAGCCCCCCACATAGGAAGGAACAAGCCTTTCTTTTTACTACAACTGCGATAGCAATCTCATACGTGCAGCTTCTGACATCCTTTTCATCACGCAGAGAGAACCACTGGAAAAGCTGCTGAGCTGTCAGAGACCATCACTGTTCTGGGACAGGTAGAACAGACCCACAGATCTAGTCAGGACTACCTCTGGCCACAACTGGGTCAGTCTTAAAGCCCAGATGGGCAGTGATTCCCCGAGCCATACAACTGCCACCAGTTACTGGGATTTGCTACTAAACAAGTGAGAAGTGCCACTGATCAAGGAAAGAAATGTGCACCTGAGCAAATTTTTTTTTCTTACACGTGCACTTTTCCCCTGAACTTAATTTATGTTTAATAATTAGGCTAAATGCTCCAGGATAACGAAGGGTTTAGCAGAGTTAACAGGGGATTTCACTCTAACATGTTATTGGATCATCAAGAACTCAAGAGGAGATTTCTCACTGTTTACATATTGTAAGTAAAAAAAGATGTAAACATATATGAAAAACAACTTAAGACATCCTGCTGTTAAAAAATGACATAGAGAAGCCAGCAGGCCTTGAAAATTATTCCTGAACCAAAGGCATGAATGCAGACCCCAGAACATATCATTAGTATATGGCAGCTCCCTAGAAAGAGGAAGACTGAGTCACATCTATTGTAGAGACATCAAAAAGCAGTTTTTTGACCAAAAATGAAACACAAAAATGTTAGTCCGGTATATTTTTCAACTACAGTTCTAGATTTCACTCAGGGTCATCCCTACTCAAACATGATAGGCAACACATAAGGTTTTGTGAGCAGTAACATAAAAACAATATTCCAGAAGGGTTGAACTAGCATTGCTCCTGCCATCAGTCAGCCACCTTCTGCTGCGGATGAGAGGATGGTTCCCTTTGAGAGGCATCTCTCCTGTTAAGAACAGTGTTAGGAAGAACAAGATGTGAAGGAGAGCTACTAGAACTAAATAAATACAAAACTTGAAAAAATAAAAAGTGAGAAAGAGAAACAGGAAACTCTGTGAGGGTGAGCAAGAATGTGGAAACAGCAGTCTGGGAGACGTTCTCAGGATGAAACCTGGAAGCTTTGAGACAGCAGTTGCCATTTCATCTAGACCAGGATTCAGAACAGCAGGAATGCCCATTCTGGACACTGCAAATATTTGTGGGCTTGGGTTAAGAGAAATGTGTGATTGTTCCATCAGAGCACTGCTGGAGAACAGCTACCTGGGTAATGGTACTCACCAGCTGTGGTTCCAGCATCACTTAACCCCACATAAGGACAGGCTGCTGCCTGACAGTGTAGTGGTTGTGGTTGGATGGCAAAACGATCAGCTGGTTCTGCAGAGATGCACAGGAAGGTAGTGAACAGCCTGGTTGTCAGACACTGATGGTTTCTGCTGAGTGGAGCAGGAAATGGCTGCTGCCTTGTCCACAGAGCTTGAAGGCATCCACAAACCTTGAACCACCAAGTAATAAAATCAGAACTGACATGAAGAAATTACATTCCTCAAGTAGCTGCTATTCTGCTCCAGACAGAGCTGAGTTGGACTCTGAGATCAAGGGCTTGGTGCACTCTGTTATCTTCCTGAGTCCAGTCTGGGCTATTTGGACGTAAAGGGAGGCCAAAACCCAGCAAAGATGTTGCATGGATAATTCTCTTGTCACCTTGGGGACAGTGCTGTTGGCTGCCACCAAAACTGCTGTAGGTCAGACACGGAACTTCTCCACTGATGTTTTCATACTTCTCAATCTCTCTTTCCTTGAAACATTCCTTGAAACTTGTACGGTAATGCCGTTCAGTGTGCTAACCTTGTATCTCCATGTTCTTCTGTTTAATAATAAAAAAAAAATTAAAAAATCACTCAGCTCTGTAATTTAGGTTCTAGTTTTTAGGTTAGTCTGTTATTTGAGTACAAGGGGAAACTGAGTCAGCACGTAGCTTGCCTTGACCAGTGGTGAGTATAAAGATTGAAAGAGAAGTGCATCTATGCACAGCAGAGATCCAGGTCAAGATTAGAATTACAAATAGATTTTAAGGAAGGAAGGAACTGGGCATGTCTGATTCAACACTGGGGTAAACAGAAGACAAAGAAGAAGAGTGAAGGTTTCAATTACTGAGATGGAAAAATGAAACAGAAGAAGTTGCAGTTGAGAGAAAAGAAACAAGGCCTCTTGGATGTTCGGAGGTGGGATGAATCTCTGTGGAAGTGCTACTGCTGATGCCCATGAATGGATGCAGCAGACTTCCTCTAAGCAGGGACTAGGTCCACGGGAGAGCTCCTTCATTTCATGTCAGCATGATTTCCTCTTGTTTCCATGTCAGTTTACAACACATTATCTTTTCTGGTCAGTATAATAGTAACCAAGGTTTTACATGTGATTTTGAGAGCTCCCTTCTGTCTTGGAACAGCTGTAAAACTGTCCTGCCTTTTGTGACTAGGTAGATTTTCAGTTTCAGCTACTTCCAAACTACGGGGATAACTGCTCATAAGTTAAATGATTTATTAATATTAACCCTCTATTTCTAGCTGCTTACAAAAACTGAGCTACACATAGATCATAAACAACTGTAAGATAGGGAATACCTGTGTTATGCTTTAACAAACTGCTTTTTTCTGGGATTGCAGATGAAATCACAGTTCTTGCTGTCTCACTCCCGCCTTGTCAGTCATGAGTCACAGGTACTGGATAGTGAGCAAATCATACTCCATGGTTAGGGAACATATAGGATAGTCCCTTTAATTTGCCAATCCTACCCACCCATGCATCATGAAGAATTTTCTAATTTCAGCCAGTAAATGGTCAACAAGTTAAGCAGAACTTTTCAGATTCTTGGACTACTCTTCTAATTACTTGGTTGCAGATTTACTGAAAGATTTCTCAGGCTTTGTCAGGATGGAAGAGGCTGTCTGGCTTCTCTGTTTATTAGAAATCATAATATATAGTTGCCTTAGTCATACCTGCTTAGTATGCCTCAAAGGTAGACATTATTATTTATATAAATAGAAGTAATATATCATAGATTTCTTTGGACGGATCTGGCAAAGTATATCAAAGGCAGGCTATGACTTACCTTTTAAAACAAAGTTATTGTTTATTCAGTTTGGTGCAAAGAGAAGTGATTTATTATTACAAATTCAGGAACTTGTCATTATTCTCCTGTGGTGGTACACAACAGTTTAGAAGTAAGTTAGAAGATTTATTAAATAGTTTTGTCCTTCTATTTGGCCTAGTTGCCCTCCACCACCTTTAGTGGCAATTGAAGTTGTTGTTGCTTTAGTTTACTCCAGAAAATTGGTATTACTGGCTACAAAGCCATTTTACTAGGGAACAGCTGCAGAAAACCACATGTGAGTCAAGGATCTGGCACCAACGGCATAAATTTTTCCTTATCCCAAATGCTTTCCTTTCTGCTTGACCATTCTGCTGCTCACTGTCCTTCTCAAACTTCCCATTGTTTCAGTCTCACAGCCCTTCTCAGAAGTCTGTATTTCAAGGAACAGCCCCACATAATGCTACTTTACCTCGTTTCTCATGTTCTTGATAAATAAGGTCACAGCTACAGAGTTGGAATTCTTCTTTCCTGATACTTATGCAAAAAATCAACAAACCTCTTCAGGAATTAGATCCCTGAAACTAATTTTTGCTTGACACAGAGCTGGGCAAGGCTTATTCTTTACTGAACTAAAAAGCAGTTAGAAAGAAGGAACATAAACCAATTAAGTCAAGCAGGAAAACAAGATAGCAGTTTTCAGTGAGTTACAGGAAGCATGGAGGATGCCCAAAACACAAAGGTGGTGCTTTCAAGGTGGGGTGGAGAGGTTGGTTTTGGGGTTGTTTGCCCCATCTTTTCCCCTCTGGTGAGAACCCCGCTGGAATACTGCATCGAGTTTTGGGCCCCCAGCATAAGAAGGATGTGAACATGCTGGAGAAAGTCCAGAGGAGGCCACCAAATGATCAGAGGGGTGGAGCACCTCTCCTATGAAAACAGGCTGAGGAGAGTTGGGCTTGTTCATCCCAGAGAAGAGAAGGGTCTGGGGAGATCCTAGAGCACTTTCCGAAGGAGACCTACAGGAAAGATGGAAAGGGACATTTTACAAGGACATGTAGGATAAGGGTAATGGTAATGGCTTTAAAGTGAAAAAGGAGACATTTGGATTAGATATGAAGAAGAAATTCTTTACTGTAAGGATGGTGAGGCTCTGAAAAGGCTACTCAAAGAAACTGTGGATGCCCCATTTCTGGAGGTGTTCAAAGCTTTGATGGATGGGTCATTGAGTGACGTGGTCTAGTGGAAGGTGTTTCTGCTCATGGCAGGGGTGCTGGAACTTGATGATAGTTAAGGTCCCTACCAAATCAAGCCATTCTATGATTCTGTGACTGGGTTTTGAATTTGGGTTGTTTTCACAAATTCCCACTGATCTTAACCTCTCCGAGACCTTACAACCGTGTGTTTGTGACCATGTTTCACAAATATGAGCCTTATCTTTACTGAGGCAAGTTTCCCATTTTTCTGGAAGAAAAGCAAATGCTCATGTTCTGAATGGAGCCACAGAGAGAGTATTAGAAGACAGGGATGAGGACTCTGAATATGAAAAATGATTGAATTTTTCAGTAAATTAGTTTATAATTTGATGAGTCTGGTGTCTAGAGGACTGTCACCCCAATTTCATCAAAATACACAGCCAAAAGAGTCAGTTAATTAAAAAATAAGAAAAAAGAGGATTTTGAACTATTGAGAATCTGAAGTATCCTATATCATCTCTGTAGGAATGAAACCTGTGAGTGAATCAGAAAAAATGAATCAGCATTTACCCTTATGAGTGTTGGGTGGTAGGGAGTGGGAATGAATATCAATAGTGTGAATTCTAAGATACAAAGGAAATTAAATATATTAAATATCAGTACAAAATAGAAGACCTAGAGCACCTCAAAAAAACCAGTGATAATGTTTCATTCTGTTCTCAGTGGTAGAAAGTGGACTGGTTGTGAAAGAAGGTTTTTTACTTCATTTCACTAAATAGAGAACAGAATATGAAAACTATGCTGCAAGCTCTCAGATTTTTCTGATTTAATTTCCTGTGAGATATCCAAAGATGCCTAAAGAAGCAGAAGTGAGTTTGAAATTTTAACATTTTGGCTAGTGGATGCCACCACAGAAATTGCTTCCTTCAAACCCCAGAAGAACAGACAGGGTTAATCCCACAGAGGAAACTCTAAAGCTGAGGCCGTTTGGCGGTGGACAGCATCCTGTGTTTACAAAAACTGGTAACTCTCAGCTTCAGAGAGCCTTGTCCATAGGACGACCACCATTTGTAGAAAATACAGCAGAGAAAAAAACCAGTTCTGCAGCACTCAGCGACAGAAGTGGCTTAAAGTATTGTGCAGACAGGAATAATCTTAAGGGATTTAAAATGAGATGCTCACCATATATTTAAAGTGTACTTTCTCCCAGTCCCTGCCTTGAAAAAGCTTCTGGTGACTCCTTCAGTGATGCCAGTAGCAGCCAGGAAAAACCTCTGTGCTGGCAAGTCCATCACCCATGGCTCCAGCAGAACAATGTAATTTCTGCTGCCTTTTTTGCTGGTTGGGAAATCTCCATGCTTCCATTATACACGCTGTTTACAAGAATGAAAGGCAATGAATGCCGTGTGTATGTCTGTTTATAGCCCATACTCTCAGCACATGGCAAAGAGAATATGTACAACTAATCAAAATGCTCTCATGCTAAAATGATCATGATCCTAAGTGCCATCAAACTGTCTACATAGATACATTCAACAGCCTTCACTATTTCTTTGTTTCCTCAGTTCAAGGATTTGAGCAATTACTGTAATTGTAAGAATATTTCTACCCTAGAGCATAGATGGGCCATGCAACTAATTAACAAATTTTAACCTAACTCTATGAAAATGGAATGTGTGATAGGTTCCAACCGAACTGTTTATCACAGTCTTGTTGAACTTATCTCTCCATTATAACAAAAATAGGTTGCAGAACAAAAGAATAGGATGGAGGGGAATATTTAAAATAGAGTGATTAACTTAATTGCTTTTTATTCAACCACTGGTAGTTCCTAGAAATGATGGATGGGAGAAGTAATTTATTTATTTATTTTACTTACGACTGAGAGAGAGAAAATTTGCCTCACGTATGATTAATAATAATTTGATATAAAGTGTAGATGAAAATCTGGGAGGAAGTTTACCTACACATTTCAAATATACATAGACTTATGTAGTTCAACTGTACATTTTCAGTGTAAAAAATAGCAGAAATAATAGTGGTAGAAATAAGCATCTTTAAACACGTTGTATTTAGCTATAAACCAAAAGGCCTAATTAATCAAAAATTTCAAAATTTAGTTCCTTTATGTGAGAAGATGTAAACTCTCAAAAATAAATGCAGGGATTATGTTCTCAGTTCAAAGGAGGACACTAAAAGGGCCAATTAATTATTTTCTTACTTTTTTTATTCACTAAGCATGCTTTTAGGCAAGACTATCAAAACATTGTTAGCCAGCATAAACCAGTTGCTACCTATGAGAAGCTAAAGATTAATTAATTCAAAAGTTGTTTTTTAGATCCTCCTGCTATTTCAAAATCCTCCTGATTAAAAAATGAATAAATAACAGGCTTTTCCAATTTGAGCCTTAGGAATTTTTTTGCTTTACATTTTCAAATTTAACAATTTGAATAAAAATAAGATTGTATTAAAATCCAATTTTATTTTCAAAACTAAAGCTCTTTGGTACAACTCAAGACACTAGTTTAAGGAATTTTACAGTCTTTTAACTCATTATTTAAAATTGTGGCTCAAGTTCTGGCTGGCAGCTAAGCTAAGCCCTTACTCATTTTCCCCAGAGGGATGGGGATGAGGATTGGAAGGGCGAAAGAGACAAGAAAACTTTTGGGTGAAGATGAAGGCAGTTTAATAAGTGGAGGGGGAAAAAGAGAAACATAAATTAAGCAATGCAAAAGCAATCATCACTCACCACCAGAAAATGATGCCCAACCCGTCTCTGAGCAACAGCTGCTTTGGCAAAGCTCCCCCTTCCCAGTTTTACTGCTGAGTGTGTTGTTATATGGGATGGAATTCCCTTTTGGACAGTTCAGGTCAGCTGTCCCAGCTGTGTCGCCCCCTCCCACTTCCTGCCCACCCCCAGCCCATGGGCTAGAGGAGCAGACTCATCAAAGAGAGAAGGTGTTGGTGCTACGGAAGCCTGGCTCAGCAAGGGCTAAACCACTGGTGTCTTATCAACACTGTTTTGCCACTAATCTAAAACACAGCACCATATGGGCAGCTATGGAGAAAAATTGCTCCGTCCCAGCCAGAGCCAGTACAGGAAAAGAAAAATATGACAGCAAAAAAACTAGTTTAAATATTCTGAATGTGTAACAAAATATCAATAATTTCAAAATGGAAGCCTTTTTTTTGGAACTATTTAAAAAAAAAATAAGTTCAAAAAGTTTTTCTGGAATATGGATTAATCCAGGAAAAAATCTTTCTAGGGTAAAACCTTTATCCGAATGAACCACTAACAAGGACAATACTTACTTAATATTTTCCTGAAAGCATCTGCCTCTAGTAGCGAAACTCTCACTTGGTAGAAGAAGACAGGGACAGAGCGGGGTGTGCTAAAAAGGGTTTGGTCACTGGAAAATGGGGTATATCAGGTGAGCAAGGGCTTCGAGGGCTTCAGGTGTGAGGGTCAAACAAGGCACTGAAAGGCTTCCAAAAAAGAGCTGCCAGGAGAAGCTGGCAGTCAGCTGAATGCAAAGCCCTTCAGTTCTGGCTCTGGTAATCTCCAGCATCCTCACCACAAGCTGTGTAACAGCACAGAGCTTTGTGGAGAGCATTGAGTGGGAGGAAGCAGTAACATGCTGGAAGCTGGGGCTGCTGTTCAGAGGGACCTCAGCAGGTTGGGGGAATGGTGGCCAGTCTCCCCCTCGCCGTAATTTAGTTTTAACTGTGCCTTGGGGCAGCGAGCTGTGTAGTTGTTGGTAAAGTAGGCTTTGTAAATAAGAGAAAAGATAAGATTATGGAACCCCATGCATGTTGTTTGTCAGATCACTTTATTCTTTCTTAAGAAGGGCTTTGGGTACAACGAATAGAGTTTGGATTATGAACACTTAGGGGAAGCAGAAGGGCAGCACCAGTCTTCTGTCTTGTGACCAGCAAAAGGGCCCAAGGGAATGGCTTCAAGCTCTCAGAGGAAATTTAAGGCAGATACTAGGAAAAGGTTCTTCACCCACAGGGTGGTTGAGCATTGGAACAGACTTCCCAGGAAATGCTCATGGCCCCAAGCTTTCCAGAGCTCGGGAAGCATTTGGACAATGCTCTCAGGCACATGGTGTGATCCTTGGGGCTGTCCTGTGCAGGCCTAGGAGTTGGACTTTGGATTCTGTGGGTGTTTTCCAGTTCAGAGTATTCTGTGACATGGCCTAATGTTATGTCAGGGGAGGTTTAGGTTGCATATTAGAAAAGGTTCTTCACCCAGACGGTGGTTGGGTGCGGGAACAGGCTCCCCAGGGAAGTGGTCACAGCACTAAGCCTGACAGAGTTCAAGAAGTGTTTGTACAACACTCTCAGGTGCATGGTATGACCTGGGGGCGTCCTGTGCAGGGCCAGGAGTTGGACTCGGCGGACCTTGAGGGGCCCTTCCAACTCAGCATATTCTATGATTCTGTGTTTCTGTGATATTCGTAAGAATTTGAGAGTGGTGGAGCTGTGGGTCTGGTGGCCCAGAGAAGGTGTTTGGATTCTCCATCCTTAAAGATTTTCAAAAGAACAACTAGACTCAGTCCTGGGCAGCCTCATCTAACTTTGCGTTTAGCCATGCTTTGAGCAGAGGGTAGGACTGGATGATCTCGAGAGATCTCTTACTATCTATTTTCGGCTTGATTTTAACTCATCTCAACACTACAGATGTGAATCGTCTTCCACATCTTTACTTTGTGTTCACAAGTTTGTGAAGGTTAAAGTTCCTAAATTTAGTTACTAAATGTAGTTGCTAACTGGCAGCAATTGCTAATGTGGAACATTTTGTAACACAAATTTAAGTTATCATTTGCTCCTACACACATCCTGACCTCCAGAACAAGATTCTGTTCTTGCTGTTATTTTATCATCTCAGGATTTTTCTGTTCTAGCAAAAATACCCCTTGACATTAAACTACATTAAAACCACCTTGGTCCAACATAATTACTACTTCTGTCATTTTTGCTTCACAAGTAACTGCAGTGGTTTCACACTCCTACACATTTTTGTAAAAGATGTTGTTATGGTGATACATTTCACATGCTATATTTCTTCATGTGTCTCTGCTACCAGTCTTTTGTAGCTTATGTGCTTAAATATGCTCACGAGTGACCAGTTTGGGGTATTTAATCAAGGAACAGCTGAGATCTTTTTTGCAGATTCTTTTTTGTGTCACGGCTTGGCTTTGCTTATTTGCCTGTGAACTAACTGCCTTGTCATGTGTTTTATTTGTTCTTGTAATTTTGCAGCTTCCTGTACTTCACATTCATTGGGCTGTTAAGTTTTCTGGTGGTGTTTGCCATCCTTGTTTATTGTCCACACCCCACTGCTGCATTACAAAGAGCTCTAACTCTTCAAAAGCACTAGAGAAGGCTCAACCTTTCAAACTGCTTAGTCGACTGAACATTAATACTGCTCAGTGAAACCGGTATCAGCCCAGATTTACAGTCTCCTGTTAGTGGTAGATGGAATGAGAACTCCACTTTCAAGTGTGATTATTTTTCATTTTGTTATTTGTGACTGAGTTTCCAGGTTGATTATTGTTGAGACAACGTAAAGTGCGTGAGAGTGTGAAACATCCATTCAGCAGCCCTGAAAGGAGCATATTCTTGAATATCAGAGCAGTGCTACAGTAAATTGCTTCTTTATTTATTATAACAATGCATACAGAGGAGATAACAGCAGAGCTAATGAGACTCTGCATATATATATGAGTTTTATTAGTAACGAGAAGCAGCTGCACTAATTAACTCTGCTCCCTAATGAAATCAAATTCGTGCTGTAAAAGACTTTTACAATAAAGTCAATACAAACCCAAAGTATATCAGTCTCTACCTCCTTCATTGTGGCAGGGTGACATAAACAATATCATCATTCCGTATTGGCATGGAACAGTAAGCATTGTTTGTAGGCTGAGGTTGTTCCAGTTTCCACAAAAAACCCCAATACCTTCCTTTCCTCATCCCTTCCTTTCCTGCACACATGCAGACTGGTAAATCAGTGAACTACTATATCTCAGTTTTTAAGTTAATTTTTGAGAGAAACTTGATACATAAGTCTGCTCATGTAAATTCATTAAAAGCAATATAAGCTCAAATTGTAAGCTTTAATTTTCTTTCTAAGTGGTGAGCTGAATTCTTAGCAAACTTCATAAAGCATACTCACACGGACTGGTCCTACAAATTATTGTCTGCCTTCCACTCTGTGAGCATCTCCTTAGCATGCTGTTTGGATGCTCTTCTAGTTCTTTCCTTCTAGAATATCCTGGTTGTCCATGCTCGAAGCTGAGCTGAGACCACAAATACTTTAGTTCTTGCATTACTTGAGTAGTGAATCATATTCCATCATGACCCTGCTATGCAAAAGGCTCTTCAAAGGTGAGAGAGATGTCAAGAAGCTGTAGAACCACCTCAGATGCTTTTTTTTTGGTCATAAGTGGATGGAGAACACAAAATTTGGTGATGCACTCCTGGTGCCCCATCATCCACTTCAAGCTGCCCAGACACATGGACAGCGTATTGACAAAGTCAATTTTCCCCAGCGCTACGTTCTCCTTGTTCAGGACAGACCAGTCAGGAAACCATTCCAATTAGTGCCTTCTATTTACTTGGCACACTACACAGAAGGATTTGAAGTGCTCAACAGCATTTCTGGTGATGTTTGCATACTCAGATGACAAGTGTTTCGTGGCACAGTCGTGGCTGCCATGGCCATATGTGCTTTTATGATTATATCGTATGTATCCTTGATGCTCACATAAAGGAGACTCCTCTTCTGTTTGCCTCCTCTCAATCAACTTCTCAGTGTGTCTACATGTAGAATTTCACATCTGAAATGAGGCAAACAGTAAGCAGTTTATTAGAAAAAATTCTGTGTATCTAAATGGGGAAATCAGTGATAAATACACTTAGACTTTAAAAACCAGAGATAATGGGTTCTCCATCTTACTTTCCAAGCAGATATATTAATGGCTCAGCTTTGGCTTGGGACTCTGTCTTTCTTATCTTTATTCCAGCAATAGTTGCACAATACTCTCTCTTTGGGATCATGTACGGGGAGCACTTCTTATTCTTCTTGTACAGTTTTTCTCTAAATTTAAGTTGAAAATCCTGGGGCAATTTCAAGAATGATTACTTAGCAATTATAGAGAAATCTGATTCAACTCCCTCTGTTTATGAACAACTGCTTTTGCATCAATTTCTGACATACTTTACAGCCATATTGAGAACCACACATTTTGTAAAATGAGTACAATTTTCAATCATTTCTCAGAATGACTTCCAGTTATTTTGCAAAATGACAGAAAATAGTAGGCAGGTATTATGCAAAATATCTAATCTCTGGCTTTTTGAACTTGTTGGTTTAAAAAATAACAGAAAGAGCTGCTTTCATTTTATTTCCCAGACTGTCTAAAACCCCAGATGAATTACAGAGCACATCATATATTACATTTTCTGAAATAAAGACTCTTCTGAGGTCAACTTTGCTTTGTAAAATTTACTGCTGTTTTTAATTTTTGTTCTACTGGATTGATATTTGACCTGACCTTCCCCACTAGAACACTGGTGATAAAAGGTGACATTCTGTGAAATGCCGGAAACAATTAGATATTTCAGGTGATGACCAAGCAAAGGATGTGGTCCAGTGGTGTAATAAAATGGCCATTATTTTTGGAAATACCTAAACCCAGTGATACTATGTAGCTGAAACTGTCAGTTCACATGAAAGAACAGCAAATTGCCAATATTTTGTTTTTACTAGCCACTTTCACAGATTCATGATATTATATACAGATTGTCCGCTGTTCAGGTTTAAACTTCTGAAGGCCAGTTCACTGTAGAGACAGTTTTATTCTTGCAAGCTGAATTTAACTTATGAACTGCTTTTCCCTATGTGAAATTTTGTGATGCTCTTTCTAGTATATGGACACCTTTCATGCCTTGAGAGGATTCTCATTCAGCTGCTTTGTAGCAGAGGACAAGGACTGTGGTCTGTCTCCAGGTATGCGGAATTTACACCCATTTGTGTTTCTCTCCATGAAGCCTCCAGAGAGGTGAGACGCTCCTCTCCAAGGGTATGATTGAAGATTGTCACATATTTTCCCATTAATGCAGACACAGTCTGCCCTTTCTTATTTTCTATCACATTTTCGTAGTTATCTTATTAGTGAAGTCTCTGTGAGGTCTTGCTGCACTGAGGAAAAGTACTGGGAAGACAAAGTCCTATGTGCAATTCTTACATGTCTCTGTTAGAAATCATGGTGCCACCACTCTACTAGTGCATGCCTCCCCCCTCAGTCATTGGCTGGTTGTTGTGTTTCTCCATGCTGCAGACCTCTAAAGCAGATGAGAGGCTGTGAGCTCTTTTCCATGAATCCTTCCCTCAGCATGTGTCCCCTGTCGAGCGCAAGCCAGGGTCTTGCTTCCTACAGGGCCACACGAAGCATTTGGGGATGCTGTTAAATTTCTCTGCTAACATCTGTCTTGCCTCCACTACTGGCATTTGTGTGTCCCTTCCTGACAATGGCCCTGCTACGGGTGGGGTTGCCTGTGGATTTGACAACTGAGCCCCCAGCTGGTTGTGCATTACCCTTCCCAGCTATTGGACTGGCACCATTTCCATTAGCAAGACTTGAGTCAGGTGAGTCTACTTGTCTGAAGTTCAACAAAGGCAGAGGCAGGGTCTTGCCCCTGGGGAAAAATAACCCCCTGCACCAGCACAGGCTGGGGGTCAACCTGATGGAAAGCAGCTCTGCAGAAAAGGACCTGTAAGTCCTAGGTGTCCATGAGCCAGCAGTGCCCTTGTGGCAAGGAAGCCCAGTGGTATCCTAGGGTACATTAGGAAGAGCATTGCCAGCAGGTCAAGGGAGGTGATCCTGCCCCTCTACTCAGCCCTGGTGAGGCACATCTGGAGTGTTGTGTCCAGTTGTGGGCTCCTGGGTACAAGGGAGACATGGAGCTCCTGCAGCAGGTCCAGGGGAGGGCTACGAAGATAAGCTCCTGTAGTTCTACTGGAGCCTCTCTCTTATGAGGACAGACTGAGTGCTGGGCCTGTTAAGCCTGAGAAGTGATGACTGAGAGGGGCCCTCATCAATGTCTAACAGTATCTGAAGGGAGGGTGCCAACACAATGGAGCCAGGCTCTTCTCAGTGGTGCCAAGTACTAGGACAAGAGGCAATGGGCAGAAATGGATGCACAGGAAGTCCAATCTGAATATGAAGAGGAACTTCTTTACTGTGCAGTGACTGCGCACTGGAACAGATTGCCTAGAGAGTTTGTGGAGTCTGTCTCACTGGAGATATCAAGGACCATCTGGATGCAATCCTGTCTTTTGTCCTCTAGGATGACTCTGCTTGAGCAGAGAGGTTGGATCAGACAACCCACTGTGGGCCCTCTGACCTTACCAAGTCTTTGATTTTGTGATTCTGAGCCCCAATCACACGAGAATGACACACAATTCCTTGAGGGCACAGCCACCAGAGCTGATGAGCAAAACCAGCCTGACACTTCCAAACTCAAGGCATTACTGGGAAAGAGGGAAGTTAATGGTTGAGGGCGAAAGCAGCCAGCTGGCCTGTCTGCTGCCTGCTGAGAAAAGAGGACTATATATTACTTACAGTTAGCCTCCAGGGAATGGACACCGTATATTATCTTTATCGGTTTTTCTCTCTTCAGCAAAAAATTTGGTTTATTAAGCATCTGTTTGCAAGTAAGGGAAATTACTTCATGGAGTGCCAGAAACTTTAGTTCAATTTTCTGAAATTTCTGTCTGGGAAGTCAAGCTGGTGTTTTATTAATGACCCCTTGACTTTTGAAACCAGCCCTTACTTCCAATCAAGTCCTAGCCATAGGGTTTACTTACAGGGAAAATGCATACAAAGTCCTATTTCTCTGAAAACAGCAGAATGAGTGACTTTATGGGTCATTAATGTCCAATCCTGTGACTCTGTTGAGGTTTTATTCAGGAATTGCTGCCTCTGCTGCCTTCAGGGGTTGTCATGCCCATCTCTCTCCATGACTGGAGAAAGCATCAAGTACCTGAAACCCCCCAAACCCCTTTCTTGGCCTGCAGCTGTGGAGGGTACCTTCGTCCTCAACCAGTACTTTTAGTCTGAGGCACCCTGGTTATCTGGAATACATGGAAATGGAAATGTCAGGTGACACAGACTGTGGGAAACTGCCTGTAAAGAAAAGATCTGCATCCTAAGGGGAATTAGACAAGTAGGATTACAGTCTGATAAAAGCCTCAAATCAGGATTGCTGCAAAAAGCACTCTTGCTGTATTTTTCCTTGCCTTGACTTGATTTTCCATGACTCCCTGGTGAGCTAGAGAGGGAACTGCTGCAGCTGAAAGACATTCAGCAGGCAAACTCCAGTCATATGGAAAGAGCGATGCAGGAGTGGGAACAAGATGTGGCTGAGGGCAAGTTTGCTCCCATCAGTGAGACTGCCACTTTTTAACAACTTCAAGGATTCAATAAGTAATCTGAGATGAAGGCCAGAGGCACAGTTACCTCTACCTTGTCTGTGTGTGGCAGAAATATGCTCATATTCTGCCCTCTTCTCCTCATCCCAAGTCATATTATTCAGATCCTATCCCCTCTATGTCCTTCTGTAATACTGTGCTTGTGTCCATGGTTGTTTCCTAGCCTAGAATTATCCTCTGTCATCCAGCCATCAAAATAAGGGTCTCCTTCAGGATTGTGGTGCCTCTGACCAAGCAGATGATGGTAGCTGGAAATTCCCCATCCTCTAGAGTGGTGAATTCCTGGCAGAGCTAAGAGAGACTTCATTCTCTCAGGGCAGGGGAAGGCTTTCTCTGACAGACACTCACTCTCACAAAGAAGACCACTGGTAGGCATAAAGTTTGCATAGACAGTCCCATTAAAAGCATGACTTGGTGCTGATAGTATCACCAACTTAAATAATGGAATTATGACCCCTGACTTTGCTCATTATCATGCTGAGTTAGTGTCATTTCAACCTACCACAGTTAGTATTAACATCATTGCTGTCAATTTTTATTTGGGGAAAAAAGCCACTACTATTTTTTGTGATGCTAGGGTGCAGGCTACTGCGAAAGTGTGCATTTTTACAAGAATTAAATAACTTGCGATTTTAACACATGGATGAACAAGATTAGTTGGGCTGTATGGTCAGGAGGTACTATTTGTAAAAACATGTTTTGTGTTTCATTCCAAACTCAGATACAAAATGCTTTTAATTCATGTGCATTTTTGCAGAAGGGATTTACTTTTTCAGGACGTAGTCATTTTGTTTGTTAATAACTTTATTATAGTAGAAGGGTTATAATATAATGTTATAAAGCTATGCAGTGCCTGCAGAATGCACACAAGGCATTTTCCTTAACCAGCCATGTTGCTATGGGAGGAAACAAAAATGTTATGCCAATTTCCATCCTCTCCTGCCACAAAGAGAAAATGATTTGTTTGTGTAGCTTTAAAACAAATCTGGATCACAGCAGTTTATTGCTTTCTTAATGACACACAGTTAACTAGTAGTGAACTACACATTCAAGTTGACTCCTTCCACATTTTGAAAGTCTCTGTAGTTCCCCAACTACAGCTGAAACTGGCTAGTAGTTGTTGTCCTTTTTACTATGATTCCTTGGGAACAAACGCCTTCTCGGACAGATTTTTCTCAGATCCACACACACTGCAGGCTCTCACATTTCTTTCTTAACAGACGTCATCCAGGCTGTTTGCCAAGGGTGAGCCATGAGAGCTGCCCCACATCTCACTTGTGTTACGAACTTCAGTGATTTCCAACTTTTGGTGTCATACAGCATGACTCGTACTCTGACCTGAAAATACCTTTCCATGATCAAACATCCTGATAGATACAAAGTACCTTGAAGCAAGAAGGAAGACAAGGTAGAAAGACTATAGAAGAGATGGGATCCTACAAAGTAACCATCTTGGTGGGACCAAAAGCAATGAGATTGCACAGGTACAAGAAGATCAACCAATTGTTCATTTGTTGCTGTCTGATGAACAAGAGATGTTGAAGGTGAAGCAGAAAGGAATGGAAGGGTTCACAGGTGTGAAAAGGTGCCTTTCAACCACATCATGGAAACGGATCAGCTGATAACCTCTAATTAGTTAAATGATTAAATTACTATCCTGCTCTGGATGAAAAAATGTGACCTTATGCAGATGGCAAGAAGAAAGATATATTAGCCATTGAATTAGAGCAGTTGGAGATTTTTATTCTTTTTTGGGGGTAGGTGTAAAGCAGCTGAGCTATGAAAGCCTGAATGTCTTTCACAAAAATATTTTACTGAATTTTTCATCTTTATTAGTGGAATTTAATTCTGTCTTCAGAGACAGCAACTGACAATGCCTCACTGAGATATAATAAGCCTTTTAGCTACGCTGGGTCTATTAGCTTTTTCCATCCCTCTAATCCAAGCAGGAGCATTTTCATTCTTTCTACCAGTACAGGGTACAAAATTTATAGAATTTATTTCAAGCCAAAGATTATAAACTTTGTAACTGCACAAAATCAACATAAGACAAAAAAAGAGAAAGCATTGCTACTTTGGATACCCAAAATATTTGCCTTTTGAAAAAAAGGCAGCTGCTGTCTGGATGATCTAAATAAACTTGTCCTCATGGTAAAATACTTTTTAATTGCACAATTCGGTGAATAGTTATACAGGCTTTTGTTTGAACTTGCAATGTCCATTTCAGTAACAATGCATAATTTTTTTTAGACATATTTTCATAATGTGAGAAAGATAACAAAATTCTTTTCTGCTGCAGTGATACCATCTCAAAAAGCGATTTTGAGAAAATCTTTTAAGAAATAACTATCTATCACTGGTTCAGTTTTAAATAGCTGGTTTAATTGTTCAATTCACTTAGAAAGTTACGTTTCTCTTTACAGTAAAGAAACAGACCTACTCAGGAAGAACAATATCTTCCCTGATATTTTATAAGAGCTTATAGGGAATAAATTAGAAATATATGGGAAAACGATACAGATCTTTAAATTTCAAAAATCTGTACCTTAGTCCATAAAACCCTGCTTCTCTCTTTGTGTTTCCACATTGCAGTTCTCAAGTCTCTTCCCAGTGCCTTTGACTTCACAAACCTTGATGTGAAAACAGTAAGACGGAAGAGCCCATGACCTTTGCTCCCTCTTCTCCAGGTCCATCCACAACTCACTGGGTAGCACCATGAGGAAGTTGCTGAGGTCACCTTCCCATTTACCAGCTGAGACGCTGGAGGCAGTTTGTTCCATTACTTCAGGAAGCTGATGTGCAGAGCCCTGTGCGAGTGTGTTGTACTGTTTACAGGACACACCCTCACTTGCTGAGGAGGGAGCTTGCCATGTCTGTCCATCACCGTCCTGTCCCAGGTCCCGCACACGCTGCAGGAGGCTGATGTTAGCAGCAAGGCAACATCCTGTGGAGCATCCCCATGTTTTGCTTGAAGAAGCGGCTTCCACTCAGCACGAATGATAGCAGGTCGAGACAGCTTAGGGCAGTCAGGCTCAAAAAAACCTCATTGTAGCTTTCTAACTGGTCAGAATCATTCACATGCTGTATGTAGTAGGCCCTAAACAGGTGATAGGGAAGGAACCAAATTATGATGACCCAGATGAAAATCAAGTTTTTTACCTGGGCCCAGAACTCCTGGTGTGAACAGAGTGAGGTGGAAAATTTTCTCGCCACTTTTACCAGGATGAAAATCTGCAAGCCCAAGAGGACACAAGAAATGAGAGCTACAGCCACAATTATGGTGTAGTTCAGGGCTTTCACACTCTCCTGCTGTAGTTCTTTGTGGAACTTGAAGCATGTTGTGTTATTGTACAAGCCTGAGCGTCCATACTCAAAGTAGAAGAGTGGCACCCCAAAGACCATGACAAAGACCCACACGGCAGCGCTTGCCGCAATGGCGTGCAGCTTCCTGTAAAACTCCACCTTGTCCTTCCACTGAAAGAAGATGAGCCACCGGATCACCAGCGTGATCACATAAAACAGGAAGGTCAGGTACATGTGGATGTGCACCATGGCACTCACTATTTTGCAAAATGGTATATCAAACACCCACTTCTTCTTGACATAATAGTGGAGGCGGAAGGGCACCGTGAAGAGGAGGAGGCTGTGCACAACAACCAGGTTAATGATGGCAGTCGTGGTCACAGACAGACTGTTCATCTTAAGCAGCACGAACGACATCTTGATGGACCCAATTCCACCTCCAGCAAAGGCAACCGAGTAGACAGTAACCAGTATGGCACTCGTGGTGCTGGTGTGAACGAAGGCTGAAGAGGAGTCACTGCTGTTCCTGCTCCCTTCAGTCACGTTCCTGAAATCTTCCTGGTACATATTCTAGAAATGAAAGAATACAGAAAGACTAAGATAAGGTAGGAGTGAGAGGGCCTACCTAAAAAGTCAGAAGGGCTTCCCACCTGCCTCTGGCTCAAGGAATAATCTTGAAATATCACAGATGGTATCAGTAGCTGTAACCTGTACTTTCATCTAAGCATCCTCCAGCCTAGGGAAAAATAGATGAGAAGGCCAGGCAGATAACTGCTCTAGTCCCTAAGACATTTTCAGCCATACTCTTAAAAACAAGCATGAATCAGTAACATGTGGGGAGAAATGATCCTTAGAGAAATTACGTGATTGTGGTGGTTTTGTGCTGTGTTATTAGTTCTCCCCTCTTCTGAGAATCTGCATGCTTTTACGCTGAAGATCAGAGATATTGTTTGAATTCTGCTACTCATTCATCAATTTGTTTATTTTCAACACAAATCTGTTCTTCCCAGGGCCAGATAACAACCATATGTCGTTCTATCTAAGCTACAAATTTTTGTTTGTTATCGAGAGCTGAGTTTTGCACACATTACAGTCAACTTCTTCTCCATGGACAGTTTCTCTGAGCAAGGGATTAAACACCATGGATACCCAGACTCCATGAAAATCCTCCTTAGATCCTGCCAGGCAGAGTAGCGTGGGCAGTACCGTCCTAGTGCTCAGGGCCATTTCATGTCTTACATGTAGTAACTGGGTGTTACGAAATGAGCTGTTAGAAAACATTTGGAAAGGACACCCTGGGTGAGTGTAAATCATCCTGCCTGGCTCAAAGCAGAAGTTAGATGAAAGTTAATAGCAAGTTTTAAAAGTATGCTGTACATTTTTAATATACTACTATCTAAAAGAGAGATTAAAAGTAATTATTATAAATCTAAAGGCAGCTCCTGTTAGGATTTTAAGTACTACAAGATCCTGTAGGAGGGGAAGAGCCCAGGTAGGCTGTTATCCTGAAGCATATCTGCATCTATAAAAATGTCCAGAGGATGTTTACACTACAGTTACAGAAAAGAAGGGAAAACTGCACAGTGCTGGGCTCTGTGCTATCCCAGTTATACCGCTATGACTACCTGAACTGGAACTTAAAACTGGCTCTGGTAAGCCATCCATTTCACCAGTGAATCCCACAACACAAGAGGGGGTTTTCTCCCAACTGAGATTTTGTGATTTTTCATTTAATACTCAAATGCTTTTCACTTCAGAAAGTAGTTCCTCAATCTCTTTGTGTGAATAGTGTTCCAGCTTTATTTTAATTTTTTTTAGGTAGCACAAAGTGCTGAAAGTTGGGAGAGGGAAAAAAGCTTTTTAGCAGTCCACTCGTTTTATGGAAAAGAGGAAATGCCTACCACAGTTTTATAAACTGGTTTTGCTTATAGTGGGGAATGAGTACCTGCTATGCATCCCAGGTGTTTTGTGTTGTTTCTCAGCAATATTTCTAAGCACTTACCCTTACAGTAATCAAGATCTCTTCATATATTGAAAAGTTATTCTCTAGCTATCTCAATACATCTAAGACTCCAGGTATCTTATAATCAATATAAATATAAGTGCCATATCTCAAATTAATGTGTTGGTTGCTGGCATTACTGACCTTTTCTGTTTGATCTTGTATTTCAGAGTTATGTGGAGAACTAATTCCATTACATTAAGAGAATTAATGTGGGTTTCAGTGAAGGAGCTTTTTATCAAAGTCACTGCAGATTGGCACACTGCAGCTCTTGCATCAGAAATGGTGCAAGTTCCTTCCAGTTCTGTTCTTGTTTCTGAGACACTGCATTTCATCCTCACAAACATGGAAGTCAGAAGGGATTAGCAATAGCTCTTCATCAGTTTCTCCAGGTTGTTAAACTACAGTTTGAACTACAGATGTCTCTAAAAAGTGGAATTATCACACTGTTTTGATTTAAAATGCATATTTAAAGTTTAAATCTTTTACAAGTGTCATAGTGGAAAAGGCAACATGCTGGAAGTGAGGCTTGGTGTGAGCAGCCCCAGCAGCAAGGCTGCACTTGGAGAGGAAGAACCCCTTGTTGTCACCCCTTGGAGCCCAGCAGTGAAACTTGAACTGAAGGGAGTAAGATAAGCAGAAGTCAGATAGCTGATATTTTCCTCAGACATTCCAATGAAGGGGGCAGCAAGAGACCCATTTTTGCCTGCAAATAGGCAACTGAAATGCAGGTTTCTGCAGAATTTTGCAGTCATCGTTAAATCCCTACATAGTAAGATTCTGCAGGAGATGTAATTTTCATTAATCTTCCAAAAAAAAAAGTTACTGGTAGCTGTGACAGGAGATTATCAGCTCGCCAGTAGTACAGGCACCCCACTGAAATATCATTGTGCGATGAATACAGAGTATAGCATAACACAGAGTATGTTTCACAGAGGAAATGCTGCTTTCTGGTGAAATGAGGTTTCCTATAGTGCTGACATTCACAAAGCTATAACCTACTGACCTGAAATGCAACTAAAAAGTCACTTTGCCAGAATTTAGCAGGAGGCACGTGGAAAAAGAATTAATATAGACCTTACAAGACACAGCTGTTCTTGTTTCTGGGCCTTCCCACCATGTCTAGCAGCTGCCAGTTCAGTGATATTGCTCAAGTCTTGGAGCCAGGTTTGGTCTTCCTCTGTGTTAATCCTCTCATGACTTGGCTGAACTTCTGCCAGACATGAGCCTTGAGCAGGCACGAGGCAATGGGCATCACTTCATCTGGATGCCAGAGCAGCTGCTGGTGCCAAGGGCTGGGGGACAATTGCAAAAATAGCTGTTTTAGCCTGACAAAGGAGGTAGGTTGCCAACAGGCCAGAGGCTGGTTTCTTTCAGAAATATGATCAGCAAAAAGATTCTTGTGCATTCATGACTTGTCAGTTGTCAGTGTGGATAATGCCATCACACTCATTTCATGTGACTGCCTGTGCAGCACAGTCTGCAAGGCTTTCCTGGACTGCTCTCTTCAGGACAGAAAAAGTCATAATGCTCAGTCCCTGTCTGCGTTCAAGGCCAGGTTGGATAGGGCTTTTAGCAGCCTGGTCTCGTGGGAGGTGTCCCTGCCCCTAGCACGGCTGTTGGAACCAGTTGATCGTGAAGGCCTTTTTCATCCCAAACTATTGTGTGATTCTATGGTTTATGAAAACAACTTGATCTCTGTCAAAATTTTCCAAGTCAAAAATATTCATTCCAACCTTCAGGAACTTGTTTCTCTTTTATCTTACTGTTATCTATGTTACTACTTCAAAAAAAAAAAAAGCAACACAAGAAAGAAAAAAAGATTAACCATACTTCTGGACAGAATTTGTGCAACCTCAGCTTCCAGGCATTTTATGTGCTTCTGACTCTGTCTTTAGATTTAAAAACCTTTTGTCAAATTTTGACTTACCCTGTCTCTGATATGAGACAGAAGATACTTCTCCTTTGATCCCAGCCATACCTCAGTGAACTGCCATTACTCTTGCACTTGTTTTTTAGATGAACAACTTCCTATTTGGCAGGGGTAAAATGCCTATTGGTAGTTTGAGCCTGACTTAGCAATCCAGATCAGCCTGTCACTGCCTTGTTCCTTTCATTGCGTGCTCTTTTCCCAACCAGGTCCATGAGTCACCATTATGTTACATCAACATTATATCAACTTATTAAAAAACCCACCTCATTTGTCAGAAATGATGACACTCTTGCAATGGCTGTCAAACAGTGAGCTCTACACTGTATAACAAGTGTTTGCAAAATTTATCCCCCCATACCCGTCTGCTGGGAGACTGGCAGCCTTCACACAGATTTTCATGTGTTCTGACAGCTAGGTTCCACAGAAGAAGCATTTACTGCCTGCATGCACCCAACTGAGAAGTTTCATTTGAATTTGGAGGAGAAAAAAGTACAATTCAAATGAAAGATTTCTATTTTCAACTGACTTAATAAATTGAAAACTGAGCGTTTGTCAGAACTGACATTTCTGCACTGAACTAAACTGGGTTGGAGGAAGTGCAAAATACAAATATTTTTTAAAAAAAGTCTGTTTAAAATCTCAATTTGTTTCACAGAATCCTCATTTAGTCTCAAAGATGTTCTCTGTTGAGGGCACTGTAATTGCATTTCATTTTGTTCTAATTCCATGCTGTGTTATGGTAATGTAGGCTATGCCACTAGAATAATTGCAGAATTCCTTTCATTTCAAAATAACCACACACACCTGAAGCTTGAGGTATAAGAACCTGCTTAACGGAAAACATTACAAATAAAATAATATTAAATATCAAGAGCATTTTTACATTTAGACATCGAGTTTTTCAAACAACTTTTTGTGATTCCCCTAACTCATTCAGTAGCTCAATGGCTCATTCTTGCAGGCTGTGTCAACATCATAGTGATATTTTGTGGTTTCAATACAGTCCATTAAAGAAAAAATGGGATGGAAAAGCATGTTGTGTGAGTCCTCTTTCATTTGAGATCGTCACTATTTTTACACAAAAAAATAGAAACCATGAAGTGTTCCTAAAAATCATTATTTACCTCCTTAGCTGTATCTTAACAGAGAGAACAAACCCTTCTGGTCCTTACAGACACTGGGTGATATCAAACACACACACAAGGATGGATGAGAACAAAATGCACTGCCTCCCAATTTTAGAAAACAGAGTAAAACTACAGGCTAGCAGTACGGAAAACACTGAAGCAATGCTGTCCTTTATTAGGAAATTAAAAAACACAATGAGAAACCATTTGTGCAGAAAATGGGGTCAAAATAAATAGATCATTGAATGCCTCCCCACCCCCCCAAACTTGCAAACGTTCTTTTAAAAACTTCGCAAACCAAGGGTTTTTTTAATTCTCTGTATACTTACAGATTAGAGTTTCTCTCCACTCTTCAGGTGTTGTTTACTTGGATCTTCATTCTATGTCAGCTCTAAGAACAAAAAGCAAAAGACCTGATACTTTAAAGAGTCATTGCCTTACTTCCTTCTTTGAGCTCATGAAAAACAATAACCCTGAGGCTGTGCTGTGTGAGGGTAGGGCTGCCCATGAGCACACAACCTTGGGAAGATTTTAGCTGCATCGCATCATCCCTTACCTTGCAGCTACTTCTTAGCCATTAGAGGTCTTCAAATCCTCCCATTTCTGAACAGTACTTTATACTACTGCCTAAAATGACAAAAGATACTCACAGATGTGAGCCCCGCAGCTCACAGAGACACATGTTTGGAAAGGTTGCTCCCCAGAGTGGAGGGGATGACTTGAAAGAGTGTTACAAAAAACCAGGGCAGGACAAGAGCAAAATACGATCCAGATTGTAACTAAGTGTGGGTTTGGATATGGTCAAAGACACCTAAGTGTAAGGGATGAAATAAAGCTCACTCTATAGCCCAGCACCATTTCTCATCTCTGCTTTCTGCCAAGATTTTAGCTCAATATCTGGATCTCGGGGCATGGTGCCATCACTACAGCTGTACAGTGCTAGCAGAGGGAAACTAGGAGATTTAATTAAAAAATGATTAGCCATGCCAGTGTCAAAGGCTCATCGAGCAATAATGGTTTCTGTGAGATGTATGCGTGGTAAAAGATACCTTACTGTGGGACAGTCTCTGTAAGGAGTCTGTGCAAGGTCAGCTTTGTCCTCCTGCAGGCTCAGCATGTTTCTGTCAGAACTCACGATTATATTTGAGTATACTAGTTTTGAAAACCACAGTACAGACATACAACTTTTAAATGTAATCTCACATGAGAACATTTTAACTGACTGCATCCTGTTGCTTCACATTTGGTTAAAAAAGCACAAGGGAAGTCCTGTTCCGTGCCACTTCACAACAGACTGGTATGTGATGGAAATTGTCTTCTTGCATTTTGCAACAGTGGCTGACAGCTAAAGAGCTGTTTATATTAAAAGGTGATCATAATAGCAATGCTCTGCTCTTCTCTAGTACCTTTCTGCTAGCTGTTTTCAAAGCTCTGTTGAAAGGCATACATCTGAAAAGCTGAAAACTCCATGGCAAAGCCAGAACTAAAGCTAAGATATCCTTAAATCAAGACCCATGCCTTCTCAAGTTAGTAATTCTGTCTTGGCTTTTTCTAGGTCTTGCTCTAGAATGAATACATCCCAGGGGAGAGAAAGCTAAGGTGCCTTTAAGACAGGCAGCATCTTGATGTGGGTTTTTAAATTATACAATATTTTTGATACATACAATAAGTTAATACATAGTTAAACATAAGTTAAAACACAAGCAATGTTTTAATGTTGAATACTGATACATATTTTTGATGCAATATTATAATTACATTACATACAAGTTACATAATTTTGTTGATAAATAGCAATGTTGTTTTCTCAAGAAGTCAAAACAAATTAGAGTTTTTCAGGTTGACTTCCTTCCATATGTTTGCAGTTGGCAAACCATCAATCCTTTAATCCAGGATTAAACCAAATAGTGAAATACCAGAGTATGATCTGGGACAGACACCCTCATTACTTTTGTTGGTCTCTAATTCGCAGTTAGCATCAAGATCTAGATAGGTATATAATGCTTAATATAAATAATTGCAATTAATTTTCCCTGCTAAATTGATGCAATTTTGCCCAGGGTTTACCAACAGCATGTATAATGGATTCCAGAGCGGTATGTTTAGATTTTCAACTGTAATGTACTAAGCTGGTGGCAGAATGGGATTATTTTAGAGCATCGCTGGTTTAAACACAAATACTAGCAATGCATGTATTTTACAAGTTTTGAGTAATTGCTGGCAGTTTTAGCAATACCCTAAAAATCTAAAAGTGTGATAACATGTTTTCATAGTACTGTTGTATCACACAGATTCAACCATCACCTACTTTGAGTTTGCATTACAGCAGCAGTTTCAAGGGCCAAGGTTGTTTAATACTAGATGAGAGTCTGGGCCAGATTTCAAGGACTACTTGTCCTGAGACTGATTAGCAACAAGGTACCTCTACTCTGGATTGTGTGAAAGGTCCTTCAGGAAAGAGAACCATGCCCTTTATGGTCAGGCATAATACATGCTGTTAGTGATTTTTCAGCTGTTCCAAACTTAGAGTTGTACACAGAATAGCCATTGCAACACAGGTGTTTTGTTTGTTTACATTTATCCCGCCAGGACTCAAGGATTCGTAGTGCTAATTCAGAAGGGGACTATATAGGGTGGCAGGATCTATGTAAGTGTGGTAGTTGGGTCTTCTAGAAAAAAATTCTTCTCCTTCACTTATGTAAGTGGCAGAAAGCAAAACATAAGACTCACCTGAACACCTTAAATTCACTGTGGGTTACCTGTCTGGTAGTTAGGTGTGGGTAAAGCTTGAGTGATGGTCCTGACAACGCTGAACTGATGTGGACTACATAGAATCAGGGAGGGCATCGTTCGTAGTAGTTTGTGCTCCTTACAAAAAGCCTTCTTTTTTATCTGCTCAGAGTCCCTCCTAGTGCCAGCTGTGGGCCTGGGCCTGGTATGTAAGACTGGCTGATCAGTTATTAAGTTGCAACTATGACAGGTTATTTGCTGTTTATTATTAGTAAAAGATAAGCTTCTAATATGAAGAACTGAAAGGCGGCATTAATTCGAGTGACTAACTGTTGCCAACAAAATCCTTTTTTTGACTCATATTTCTAGTGTGCCTTATTATTTCAAGCACCTGAATAGAAAGATATTAATTATCTACAAAAGGAAAAACATNCCCCCACCTTCCTATTTTATAGATTGTAGGTTTCTTAGAATGACTCTATCTGGGTTCTGGATCAGTTGTGGTTGGTGGCTGTCACCCAGGCAGTGCAAGGTGTCCTATGAGTGAGAAATATTGCCTGTGACACATCTGAAAGAACATTTTGGAAAAGTACAGGGAGTAAAATGTGACTTGCAATTCCTTCTTTCACACACCTTTGCATAGCAGAGACATAAATTCAAACTCCTCTGAAAAAATGGAACTACATCTGGAGGCCTCCTCCTAGTTTCTTTTCCTGATTTAGGGGAAAAAATACCCACTTTGCAAGTTACTATCCCTTGGCATTATTACTCAAATTTGCTTAAACATACCTGAGGCAAAGTCAGTTTCCCCTTCAGTCTGTCTCACTACCTTTTCCTCCTATGGAAATGCCAAAATTGCACCATGTTGAGGTATAGCGTATCAATAAAACCCTCTCAAATTTCTGTTCAGGTCTTACCAGAATCCAGATCTTTCAGAAGAGTACTGAAGACAAGCCAAAACCTAAGTCCACATCAAAATCTGCAGTATTTCTTCTTCGATAGAGTAGGAGAGATCCCATATCTAGAAACCAACTGTTCTAATACTAATGACACTGGCAATTTGCCCAACTTTCACAATACCTTCTTCCCTTTTCTACCGGACTCTGCTTTGGCCTCAGTGGTTGTCTCCAAGGGCAGGAGGAGGAATCAGAACTGCATACAGAAGGTATCTGCTCAGTCTCCAGCCTAAATGGACTTTTTGAGAAGGTGTCTTACATTTAACAACTGCACAGTTCTAGCAATCTATCATCAACTTTAATATTACCTTTTTCTTAATACTAGTTCGTATCTGTTGCAAGCCAGCACGTTTTTCAGGGGATGTGCCTTTCATCAGGAATCCAGCACAGCAACTCACTCATTATGGGAGCTTGTTCTCACCAGGGTGAGAAAATTGGAAGGGGGAGCTGATTGACAAGGAGATGTATTACTCCTACCATAAAGATGACATTGGACTGCAGAGAAAGAAATCATATATGCAGCACCATGTTGATTCTATAAGCATATATGCCTTTCTTAGAAGAAAAAATCCTTCCCTTCACCTTGAAAAGATAGTGCTCATCCTAAAATTTTTTTTGAACTTAGTACTAACCTCACTAATTGCCTGCTGGGGCAGGCAGCATGTTGTAAGGAAGAATATATATTTTAAAAAAGATTTCAGCACAAGTCTATTGCTACTCACCCTCAGAATGTGTACTGCAACTTGTAACACTGTTTTATTCCCAGATTGCTTATTTCATCTGATTTCTCACTGCAGAGGTAATGCAAACTCTATCGTCAGGTGCATGGAAAAAATCATTTTACTAAAGATCACTTTCCTGCTGAATAGACACAGATATTTATGAAACTTAGTATGCTAAAATGTGTTATCTGAGGAACAAACCACCCTGCATTAGTCTAAGAGTGTCTGCCTAAGAGCAGTACAGAAAGCAAAGCTTGCTGCCAACACTGATTGATAATGAAAATGATTTCCTACCTTAGCATAAACACAATTAAACACATGATGTTTCTGCTGCAGCAGGGTTGGAGAGGAAAGTCAGAAAGGAGGAATTTACTGCATGGGAATTTTTCCCCACTGCATTCTCAAACTACACTGGTTTGCAAGAGCCTTTCCTTGATCAGCACAGCTACATTCTGCATATTAGAGTGAGGCACGCAAGTGCTCTGTTACATCAAATTGTTATGGCTGAAATGGTTCATTTTTCTGTTAAATCTGGAGGTTTCCATTCTGAGCAAATGATATGCAACTGTGTTAAAATAAGATCTTCAGTGCCAAATTGTGAAGTCAATTGTGCTGTCAATAAGATCATTACTGGTGCATTTTCAAAAACTTTTGTCTATTTGAAGTTCAGTTGAAACATTTAAGAAGGCAGCTAGACAGCCCAGCCATGGGTGTAGAAACACTTGAGGTAAGTGTTGCTGTTCTGGGCTGTGGAAGAATACCCACACCTGCCCTTTGTCCCACTGTCTGCCTAATATGCCTTCTTCCAGCTTCTCCACATTTCATTGACACAGAAAATCTTGGGCCATGCTGCTTGTGGCCTTAATGATGTTTTGCCAGTCCAAATATTCAGTTTTGGAGTGCCCTGTGCTGTGTTGTTGCACGGGGCCCCTGTACTCGGTTGATCTTTAGACCTCTCTGTAGAAAAACAGAACAGAAAACAATAAGCTATGAAATAACTTCCCTTTCTTAACACCCTTTTCTNAGCTATGAAATAACTTCCCTTTCTAACCTCCTTTTCATTTCATCCAGCCTATTTAATGTTCTGCACATCTTCTTTATAACTGAAAAGCATAAGAGCCCGATATTTTATGTCATTATTCATATTTTATGTCATTATTCACTGTAGCTCTAATGAAGCCTTAGCTGAAGACAGACTGACAGGACATTTGTCTATGATACTACGAGCCCTAAACAACAGATGTACAGGTAAAAAAAAAAAAACAACTAGTAAAATCCACGTGGAGTCAGTGAAGCATGGTGGAGAGAAGACCCAAATAGCACCAATGTAAATGGTACAAAATTAATTGTGTAGGAGATACCCTGGTGCATTAGGTTTGTATGGCCAGATTCTGGTAGTGGAGGAGGCTACAGGGGTGGCTTTCTGTGAGAAGCTCCCAGAAGCTTCCTCCAAGTCTGTCAGAACCAATGCCAGCAAGCTCCAGGACAGATGTGTTACTGGCCAAGACTGGGCCAATTGGAAATGGCCTCTGTGGTAAAATACATAGAAGAAGATGAAGACGAAGACGAAGACAAAGAACAAGAAGAAGAAGAAGAAGGAGGAGGAGGAGGAGGAGGCGGCGGGGGGGGGAGAAGAACAAGAAGAAGGAGGAGGAGGGAAAAAAGTTATTACGCAGTTTTACTTGTGGCCAGAAAAAAACAGGGTGCAAATGTGAGAAGCACAGTNCCCTGGTGCATTAGGTTTGTATGGCCAGATTCTGGTAGTGGAGGAGGCTACAGGGGTGGCTTTCTGTGAGAAGCTCCCAGAAGCTTCCTCCAAGTCTGTCAGAACCAATGCCAGCAAGCTCCAGGACAGATGTGTTACTGGCCAAGACTGGGCCAATTGGAAATGGCCTCTGTGGTAAAATACATAGAAGAAGATGAAGACGAAGACGAAGACAAAGAACAAGAAGAAGAAGAAGAAGGAGGAGGAGGAGGAGGAGGCGGCGGGGGGGTGAGAAGAACAAGAAGAAGGAGGAGGAGGGAAAAAAGTTATTACGCAGTTTTACTTGTGGCCAGAAAAAAACAGGGTGCAAATGTGAGAAGCACAGTTCTGCAGACACCAAGGTCCGTGGAGAAGGAGGGGCAGCAGGTGCTCCAGGCACCAGAGCTGAGATTCCTCTGCAGCTCATGGTGAAGTCCATGGTGAAGCAGCTATTCCCCTGCAGCCCACAGAGGATCATGAAGATACAGAGATCCACCTGCAGCCCATGGAGGAGACCAAGCCAGAGCAGGTCAATGCCTGAAAGAGGCTGTGAACCTGTGGGAGGCCTGTGCTGGAAAAGGCTCCTGGCAGGGACCTACAGAGCCATGGAGAGAGGAGCCCATGCTAGAGCAGGTTTCCTGCTAGGACTTGTGACCTCATGGGGAACCCACACTGGAGCAGGCTGTCCTTGAAGGACTGCACCCCAGGGAATAATGACCCATGTTGCAGTAGTTTGTGAAGAACTGTTTCCTATAGGATGGACTCACATTGGAGAAATTCATGGAGTACTATCTCGTGGGGAGAGACCCCACATTGGAGCAGGGGAAGAAGCAATGTGTGATGAAATGACCATATCCCCATCCCCCATTTCCCTGTACCACTGGAATGGGGAAGGAAGTAGAGCTGAGAAGGGGGAAGGGGTGGGGAGGAAAGTGTTTTTAAGGTCTTTTACTTCTCATTATCCTGCTGATTTTGTTAGTAATAAATTCAGTTAACATCCCCAAGCTGAGTCTGTTCTGCTCATGACTGTATCTGGTGAGTCATCTCTCCTGGTCCTTATCTCAATGCACAAACCCTTTTTATATTTTCTCTCCCCTGTTCAGTTGCAGAGGGGAATGATAGAGAGGCTTTGGTGTGTGCCTGACATGGTGGGCACCTGTGCAGATACAAACTCTGGTCCCAAAGCAAAACAGCCACAGTAGGGCAGTGACCTGACTTCTATCTTCTCAACAGGATAGGTTAGATTGGCCATAGCACCCTACCTCTTTAACCCCATTGCTTCTGATTCTCAAGTTAGCCCATTAAGCACTAATCCAAATACATCTTCACAGAAAAGATTTCCCCAAAATAGCTTTCCTGTTGATATCAGTAATGGTAGGAATTTGAGGAGTTTAGGAAAATAAAGCATGCAGTTAATGTGTTTAATTGCTCAACTGAGATGAAAATGAGAAGCATCAGCTCACTAAGTAGCAGTTTCCACTGCTGCCTTTTTCTCTCTGCACCATCAAATCAGGACCTGTTCAGTTGGTGCTTCAATGGTTTCTACAGCCCTGATGGTGAGAGAGCTCACCATTTACTACTAAGTATCTTTAGCACAGTAAGTGCAGATAAAGCAATACCTATTCTGTATCTACTCCTGATTTTCCTTATGACTCTTATTTTGGCTAAAACTCTTTCCCCCTTATTTTCACTTAAGAAGAAAGATTTCACTCTGTTCAGTGAATTGACAATAAAATAATGAATTCTGTATCAAAAAAGGATTGTTTCCGCTATCCATGTTAGTGGGTGTCTGACCCCATTCCATTCCCACACCTAAGATTATCCTCACATGAACTTAATTTCAGCTGTGCAACAGAGATCTCTTCTAGTTTAGGAAGAAGTTCATTAAACTGGTGAGAGGTTCTAGCATTTTATTATGCTTTATCTGAAGTATTTTTTTCCCTGGACTCTTTTGTTTCAGATTCAGAAGCAGCCTGCATGTGGTTTTTTTTAGGGATAAAATGGTAGAATTCATGGAGTCTTTCTGTACAGCATTGGATATAGAAGATATGTTGCCATGTGAGCCTGAGGTATGTGTGCAATTCAGAGCTCAATGCTGTGTAGAAATATCTAAGCTAGCTTTAAAGAGGTAGTTGGTAATAAATCCGTGTTGGAGTGACACTCCCTCATCAAATTTATCCATGCTTTCCAGGCTTTGAGCCTTCAGCACTTCAATTAGCTCCTCTAGAGCTAGTTTTGGTACCTCTGTATGTCTTCACAGAAAGTAATGGGCATGTCCCAGTCTGTGTTGATTGTGACTGTTGAAGCTTAAAAACACCCAGGCTGGCAGAGACCTCGAGAGATTTTACTGACAAACCTCCTGTTGAAAGCAGGGCTACAGACTGAGCTATCCAGGGTCCCATCAAACTAAACCTTGAGTATTTCCAGCAGGGGAAATTATGCTACTATGAATTTTTCAGTATCTGTCTTGGACAAGGAAAACAGAATCTGAACACCACAACCCAGGTGTGGCGTAACAGGTAGTAAATGGAGTGGAATAATCACACCGTTGTCTTGACAGCTGTAGTCCTTGACCTGCTGGCTGGGCTCTTGCTGCTGTGGCCCACAATGAGGTTTCATTTGGTTGCTGAGCTGTGTGAGTGCCTGAGAGCATCAGGGGTGGTGTCTAAAAGTGCCAAAGTGAAGGCAGATCTGGCAACCTTTTCTGAGGGCAGCTTGAGATGATCAGCATCTGAGCTGATTGTGAAAAATTTACTCATCATGAAAGAGTATCAGAGCCAATGAGGAAGCCAGTAGAATCGTTATGGAAATTTCCTTCTTATTCTTTGTTCAAAGATCGGTTGGCAAAACTAATAACACTTTCTTTTTGTCTTTTAATAAATTTCAGAAAGTATTATGAAAGTGTGCATGCTGTTGTAAAAAGACACCAGCACCTCTTTCTGCAATGTTGATTCCCAAAATACACTTTAAACTACTACTTTACTACCACTGATTTTATAAATATATGACATTCACAAGTGCTGCAGTGGACTAAGAACCCAAAGTACTCTTAACTTCTCTCCTGTCATGTTTCCCCCCAGCTCTGCTGTAATCTTACCTCCCACCACGAAACGTTAAGCTCCATCCAGATCTGCAGCCTTCTCATTTGAGTTTAATATTTCCTTCCTCCTGGTCGGTCTCCAGTACTCCAGTACCTCTGCTGAGGCCCTCTGCAGCACTTACCCAGCCACTGTCCAGCAGCATAGCAGGACACTCGCCTCGCTCCGTGTGACTCCTGGACCGTGCAGAGAAGCGCTGCTGAGGAACTGCTGCTGGCACCCAGCTCTGTCTGCTTCCTGAAGTGCCACCCATTGCTTGTAAGCCACCAACAGCTGACAGGCAGGATCGGACCAGTCGTTGTCATCTCACTTACCAAGTTCATTGACGAAGATGTGTTTTGGGGCTTTATTCATTCTTGCTCTGTTCAGTATATGTTAAATATTTTCAGTAATTGCAAAATGTATCTTTTTGTAAGTGGCTACAGGTGAAAGTAAGAGGGCTTACTGTACTGAAAGTGAAAATAACACATGGGAGTATGTGTTTGTGGATATATATAGACATAGGTTGAAGTATCCTGTAGTACAAAGGATTGTACTACAATCAGCCTCTCCACAGGATTTTCTCAGTTGCTCAGATAATACCTAAATGTGAGCTGAGAGCCCTTGAAGGAACTTTCCTCGTGACACAGTGGTAAAATATCTATAGCAACCCTGAAGTCGGGCAACCAGCAACCCTGAAAATGTTCTGGTACTCCTGAAATGCTTCTATCTCTTTATCAAACAGTAGTCTTCCAGAGAGATGTAAGCACCCACTCTGCATATGCTTTTTGTATATTGCAGTCTTTTTACAATTGAAAAATATTGACTCAAACTTTTTATAAATGAAGAGAATAAGGCATGTGAAAAGAAGAAAGATGTGGGGGGAATTTGCTATGAGATATCATGATCATCTTTATAATACACTGTTGGCTCTATTAATTGTATCCATTTTATACATCTGCTACCAGAAATCTGTCAGAGCAACACAGGTACATGCAAAGCTGCAACTATTTCTTGACCCTATTTTATTTCAAAAAGCTGTTCTCTATCAGTGATATTGCAGAATAGCTACAAAACCTGGCCATGCAACAAGTAGCAGACTAGGACAAACTCATATTTCAAAATCTTGATGTTGCATTCCCAGGAGCTCAGCATGAATAATAAAAGTGTTCAGAATAAGGATGTTCTCTTTCTTCCAAATTAAGGGCATATGCTTGGGGACTTTTAAATCCAAAAGCTCATTAAATGTTCTGTCCTATCCCCATGTTAAGATTCCACAAGATAAAAAGCAATAGTTGTAGAAAATATAATACTTCCCCTAGCAATGTCTAACTGCTCTTTTCAAGGTTTGATAAGGAAACTGTTTTTCCAATAACCGGTTAAGCTTAGAAATACTCTTTTAGTGATCTGCCATTTAAAACTTACAGCCAATTCAATGTTAAAAAGACATAGTAATACCTTCCGTCATATAAAAACGTGCAGCAATATTATCCATGGCACCCAAATGCAAAAATGGAAAACAGTGTTGAATTTGTCTCATCTGTGTAATAGCCTAGTAGTCCAACATTACATGCTGTGAAAGGCATGAAAGACTTCGGACATTTTCTTCAAAGTTATTTAACAAGTCTGCTACTGTTCCGACTGCTATCAGAATTAGACTACTTTTCACCTACTATGTCTCATGCTTTAACATATAGGCTGTATTTTTCCTTTCAGTGACAAGAAGGAAGGCTTCCAGAAAAAAATTCTCACATTGACTTGTGAAACCCAGTAATTCTTGTCCCAAGCAAAAAGCAGCTACAGGTTTTTAAGAAGCTGCTCATCCTCGGTAGTTATATGGAGCATTAAATATTCCTGAGAATGTGATTCTTTGGGAAGTAAAGTTTTCACTTTCCCTGGAAATGTAGCTTTATCCATTTTTTTTCAAGACTGATCTATTTGCATAGTCCTAGGATATAGGATATGGGTTTCTGGAGGTCATCTGTGTTAAACAGTCACTCAAAGCAGGGCCACCTTATGTCAGCTTGCTCAGTTCCTGGTCCAGTGGAGTTTGAATACCTCAAAAAATGGAGGTCACATCATCTTCAGTCTCTAGTCTCAAAGTTTGACTGCTCTCATACTGTAGTCTTGTTTTCTAACATCTATCTGGAATTTCCCATGCTGCAGCTTATATCCATTGCATCTTGTCCCATATCTATTCACCTTTGATACATATCCTTACTTTTCTGCTGCCTTTCACGAAGTAGGTGTGGAGAGTGATAAGATCAGCCTGTGCTTTTGGTTGTGCAGCCCAGGATGTCACTGCCCTTCTATTTTATTTTTTAATGTCCATTTTTGACACAGACAGAGGGATCAAGCGCATGCTCAAAAAATTCACAAGTGACACCAAGTTGAGTGGTGTGGATGACACACCTGAAGCATAGGATGCCATCCTGAGGCACCTGGACAGGCTGGAGAAGGGCCCATGAGAATCTCATGAGGTTTAACAAGATCAAGCGCAAGTTGCTGCACCTGTGTCAGGTCAATCCCCAGTATCAACATATCCTGGGGCATGAACAGATCGAGACCAGCCCTGGGGAGAAGGACTTGGGGCTGCTGATGGAGGAGAGGCTGGACATGAATTGGCAGTGTGAACTTGCAGCCCAGAAAGCCAAACGTGTCCTGGGCTGCTTCCAAAGCAGCGTGGCCAGCAGGGCGAGGGAAGGGATTTTGCCCCTCTGCTCCACTCTGGTGAGACCCCACCTGGAGAGCTGCATCCAGCTCTGGGATCCCAGCACAGGAAGGACATCAACCTGTTGGAGTGAATCTAAAGAGATGTAGCCCCTCTCCTGTGAGGAAAGGCTGAGAGAATTGGAGTTGTTCAGCTCGGGAAAGAGAAAGCTTCAGAGTTACCTAATTGCAGCTTTCCAGTTCCTGAAGGGAGCCTACAAGAAAGATGAAGAGGGACTTTCGCAAGAGCAAGTAGTGACAGGACAAGGGTCAATGGCTTTTAACTGAAAGAGGGAAAGTGTAGACTAGATATTAGGAAGAGATGGATTACTCTAGGGGTGATGAGGCCCTGGGACAGGTTTCCCAGGGAAGTTGTGAATGTCCCATCCCTGGAAGTGTTTAACGCTAGTTTCGATGGAGCTCTGAGTAACTTGGTCTAGTGAAAGATGTTCCTGTCCATGGCAGGGGTGTTGGAACTAGGTTATCCTAAAGATCGCTTTCCAACCCAGGCCATTCTATGATCATGATTCTGTGATTCTATGATTCCATGATTCCCGGCTGCCAGATGGGCCCTGGTGAGTGTGTAAAGGCTGTTGTCAGGCATGGAACCTCACTGCCAAGTGCACTCTCTGCATCACAAAGGCTGGCAGCCCTGCTGCAATGTCTCCCAAGGCTGCATACATGTAGGCACAGACATGTCCATACTTCTTCCAAAGTAAAACACCCCTCAGGTAGGCAGTAAAATGTACAGCAGTTACATCAACAGCTGTTGCTCATCTCTTTGATTTTGGGAGTAATTTTTTTACCATGGCATGATCACATGCCAATAACTCACACTAGAAACCAACCTTCAACTGCCTCCTCAATTTTTACAAGGAAAACTGCCCGATTCATACTGTCGCTTCCAGAGATAATCAACAGAACTCTACACAGTTGCCCACTAGCTGCAGATCCATGAAGAGCGAGAAAAAAGTTCAAGCAGGTATGTAGTCACTATAACGTTTAACTTTCATGGCATTTCTATTTGGTGTGTGGTTCCTTTCTCTTATGTTCAAATAGAGTCTCATAACACAGCACGGCGAGGATTAAGAGTAAAGGATAGCAATGGAGCAAAATGGGACAGAGAAAGGGTATGGGGTCAGGTGTGAAGACAAAGTCATTGTCACCAGAGGAATAGACCTGTACCTCCTGATCTATCAGTCTTTCATTCTCTTTCTCTCTACTTCCCAATCTTATTCTTTCAGATGAGAAACATTTGATTCTTTTTCAACTCCACGGCAGCAACATTTGAAGGGTCAAAACATGAGCATGATAAGGCGTTCTCCTAACTCCTAGTCGGTTGTAGAAAGTTTTTATAATCAGAACATCAGGGCTTGGAAATTGCCAACTGAGTTATCATGGCCTTTCTCTAGCACCCAGAAACTGCACATTAATGGACCAGAAGTTCAACCCAATATTTGTTTGATGTGCTATGCCACAGGCTGAAAAACCCTTTAAATGTCCTGTAATCAATGCCTGTCTCACTGAGAAGAAGAAAGTACGAGCAGCACCAAAGTGCTTGAGCCAGTAAGTCTTCAGCTAAGTCTTGTTTCCTATTCTGTGCAGCAACACTTCTCTGTGCAGACTACACCTGGTGAGAATGGGAGTTGTAAACATATATAATTGGTGTTCTGTTGAGAGCAGATCAGAAGACATATCTTCATTGCTTCTGAGAATCTATTAAAGCAATGAAGAGGAGAAGTGTCAATAAGACTTTAAAGCGTAGAAGCAGGCATTGACCCTCTGTGGCTTTTATCAACCCAGGAGTGTTTTGTGAATGAGAAATAGAGTAGAGTCTAGACTGAGGAAGGCTGCAAGGAGACTGAAGAGTTTCAGTATCAAGATGTCATCCCAGTTTACAAGAGAGATGCCATCAGTAATTTGTACAAATTTTCTCTCTGTTCATAGACCCTACCAGACATGTTCAGTATAGTCATGCTTGTTTGCAATGTCTTTTTACTATTTTCTTGAATGTTTTTCCCTTGAAATCAAAGTTTAGGGGATTGTGTGCAGATTATCTGAACACTGAAAAGATTATTGAACTTCTTCAGAAAAGCCAATGAATTGCCTTCTCAGAGGAAAAAAAGTTATTAATTCCTGTTAGAATAGAACATGGTTGATTTTAGCTGACCTTTACTAGCCAGAGGAGGCATGGATTTGTTTTAAAAATATTTATTGTATCTTCCACAAGACAGAAGAGCAACATGCAGTGGTCGAGAACAGCTGCTCAAGCCTTGAGTTATCCACCTTGGCAATGAATTCTCTGGAGGGTTTATCATAGAAATCATAGAAAGGTTTGGGTTGGAGGGAACCTTATATATCAGGAGGGGGTTTTTCCCATAGTACAGAATAGCACATCTTTTTCTGCAATGTCTGAAGGACAAAGTTAGTTTGTTGTGCTGTGCACTGCTGTGCAGGGAGTGAAAGAGAAAGCAACCTCTACTTCTGCTATTGCAGTAGCCAGGTTTGGGAGTAAGTGTTTCCATGGGCAGAGAGAACATGTTTTGAGGCAACAACAATCTAATTCTGCCATTTGGGTTTTCCAGTGCTGTTAATCAGTGAAACCTGGTCAAAGTCTTTGGTCAGTGAGAAAAGGGAAGCAGCTTAGACACAAGAAAGGTAGATTAGATACTAGAAGCAGTGAAACCACTGAAAGCAAGAGATATACTCTGAAATTTTACAGCACGTCAGCTCCTTTCCTGCAGAACTGTGTGACTTAATTTTGCAAAGCAAACACTAAATGCAAGGAACTCCAAAGCTTTATCTCTTAGAGTTATCATTTGTCTGTCTCCTTTGCTGGAACAAGCAAAGAACTCCTGTTCTGCTGGAAGAGTTACCAGTCTTAAGCATTGGAACATGCACCTGGGAACTTTGAGTTGAAAAGGTAATCCAAGCAAGTCATAAAAATATCCCGATTTTTATTCCAGTTCAGATGTGGTTAGAATTCCAGTTAGAATGTGGTTTTCGTGGTTGCCAAATCTAGCCTAAAGAAACACCAAAAAACAAACAAACAAAAAACCCAAAGGGAAACACAGAAGAGAAGTGGAAGTACTTTAAGCAAAACGCAGGCACCCACTGTCTGAGTATTCATGGCAGACATCCTTTTCTGAGCAGACTTGGACACAGAAGAGAATTTTTTAAAAATACCATTGAATAAACAATGACATTGAATTTTGAAAGGTCATGATGGATGCAAAGCAGTGATGAACTCAGATTTGGAGGTTTTTTTACCCATTCACAAACAAGAAATCTCTATATAAATGAAATATAAATGACCATTCAGCTGCACAAATGGGACTGATATCTGTACCACAGAAGAGTTGAAACCCTCACTTTTTTCAAGTGAGGCCCTCTGAATGTGGTTACCACAAGATTTCACCTTCCTCCAGAGGACGGGAAGGCTATCCCGTGTGGAATTGCAAGTGGCAGCTCAGTACTTTGACAAAGTGAAGTATGTGGTCTGTAAAGAGCCAGAGCCATTTCGAAGAAAGAAGACAGCCATAACGTGTAAAACAGCACAAGCAGAAAAACGAATTAGATGTAAAGGCATGAAGTCAGGAATATGACACCACTGAGACTGCACACAAAAGTCAGGGAATGGGGAAATTCGAGCAGTGCAGAGCCAACCCTCTCTTGTCTAGTTTTTTCTTAGACCCATGTTCCTCCGTTTGGGAGACAGATTTTCCAATTTTCTAAATGCTGGGAGAATGGATGGAGAGAGGGAGTTTTGGCACTACAGCTGCCAGCAAACTGTTAAGAGTTAGCCATATCTGTCTGGGATGCTCAGACTGAAGACTCTTGCCTCCCTTATTTGCATCAGGCACACAGTTTTGCTGTTACTTTTAGGAGAGCCAATGACCAGGCTGATACTATCCATCGAGTCAGCTGACTACTAAAGCTAAACATATACATCTGAGCTATAACTGCTAAAATGTTATTGAGGTCTGGTGTGCAGCGGGAGAGCCTCACAGCGCTGGGTCTATGCGATGTTTTGTGCATTGCTGAGTCGATCGCTGCCTAACAGAGCTGGCAGTCTAAGGCGGCTTTTTCAAGGAAACATCTCTTGCTGTTTTAAATTGAGCCAAGCCAATGTCCTCCTCATCACCTAGGCCTCTTGTCCCGCCTCCTACACCATTACTGCTCCAGTCACTGCCCCTCTGTACCACCCTGCTTATGGGGAAAGAGTCTTAAGGCTTCACTCCCACGACATCTCTAGTTAAAACATGGCTTCTTCCAGAAAGGCTGGATGCCATTCCCACCTCTAGGGTTTCTTGGAAGTGGTAACAAAGCCAAAAGTATCTTAGGCAGGTGGATTTTGTTGTCTCCCTGGTCTTTTACATGCATGTATGTGCACATGTAGCAACGCAACAATTTCTCGGTTTAGACAGACTTGTTTCATAGTCCATAGCTGAACATCATTGAATACAGGTTTTAGATGTCTAAACTAAAAATAGCCACTCCCTGCTAACACATCACACACCTACACAACAAAAACTGCATGCAAATTGCCATGAGAGCCAGCCCTCTGGTTCCCGTTTTGCTGTCACGTCAGAGGACTTCCAAAGAACACTTCAGCGCACTACATTAGCCCATCCCTAGGAGATGGTGCAGAGACTCAGAATGTCTCTAAAATGAAAAGAGGCACCAAAACAAACTCACAATGAATCTAAAACAGCATCAGTAGCAACAGCAAAATCATTCTTCCATTTAAAATTAAAGTGAGAAATTAATTTGGGGACTAGTGGAAATAACACCAACTCCAGCTGGCCAGACATGGATTGCAGCAATAATTTGATCCAGGTTATTGAATCTCGTACATTAGCATGTAGCACCACATCTAACTTTAGCATCTGTAGCTCCTCAGAGACTGTCTCTGAAAAGTGACAGCCGAGCTGGGCTGCTCTAAGCAGACCTCAGCAACAGCATGGCAAATGAAGCTGTCATGAGCCAGCAGCTTGCTGTAGCAACCACTTCAAACACAGATGGATCACAGGTTTTGCCCATCACACAGGTTTTGTTGAAAAAGTTGGAAGTTTTGACATTGTATTCATCCCCTATAGAAGCACCACATGGTTTAATTAATGAGTTCATCAGTTTATTTTGTTTAGGATGCTTCTGTGCATAATTTAATACGGTTGTACATCATAAGATATTTGCTGGTCAGCAAGAGCTCTGAGGTGGTTTGTTGCATGATCCTGCTTGTTGACTATGCCCATGTAAAAATATATCTGTCTTCACAAGCAGTCATCACTTCTAATCACTGCCTGCATCATGTTGCAGATAGCATCCTGTCTTCCCTGCTGCTTTGTGCACAGTTAATCCTACTGTCACTCAGATTACTTTTTGGTGGGCCTACTGTGATGCATACTAGAAATCTGAGGACTTGTGATGTCAAAAAATACTTAGTTTTCAGTCTCTACTGAAAAAGAGACTGTCTCAAGGAAGGAGAAAAATGCCCTGTTTAGCTGTTAATATATAGTCCATTTGCTCATTAAAGCACTTGACTGATTGTCACTGAAGTACTAGCACACTGAATTTTCTGCTTGGTAAAAGTTAGCAAGGAGCAAGCCAACATTATTTTAAGTCTCTGCTGTGTTACCATTAAATTTTGATAGCTGTTCCAAGGCCCTATCTGCATGTTTCTCCTTTTGAGTAAAGAAAGTCCTGGGCATGTATTTTGTAGCAGGAGCTTGTAATTGAGTAGATTAATTATTTGATTGGCATGATGTAAGGCCCAATTTTAAAAGCCCACAATTAACTTTAAGCGCTATTATTACCATTCAAGCTGGTTATTATTCCTTTGCCTAAGTGCTTTGTTGAACTGGGTCCTGAATATGAAGCAGCCCTGTGTTACAAAATTGATTTTGGCTCCAGCAGCCTCTGCTCCAGCAGCCTAGCTGCTTTGCTGACAAAACCAAAGAGGGAAATTACATACACCCTTCGCAACAAGAATGAGTAATGCCAGTGATGGGACAGCTACCTGAGAGAATGACCGTCAGGAGAAAGATATTTCAAGGCAAACATGAAGAATAACAAGCCAAAACCAACCAGTTTTACACCTTGCTTGGCGTGCATGGAGGGTTCGGGCTCTATAAGCTGCCAAAGGATGAGACCCCTGAGAGCAAAACCATGCAGGGGAGGCAGCGGGGCTGGGAGCTGTGGTGAGATTGAGGGGGCAATGTGAGGAGCAGTCCTGCCTGCCCCGCTCAACCCACACTGCACAGCTCTCACCCTTCTGCCACCTCAATGGGGGAAACACCCCTCCATCAAGGACACTGGAAATTTAACATACTTGCACCAAACTCACGCTGCAAAAGCCGCACCTGGGGCCGTGCCATTGCAGGGGTGGTGGCAGGGCTCTTTCAGTTGGTACCGAAACTCATTCTTCTTGGAGAAATACAAATACAAGGTGCTGCGTAGTGTCTGTTAACTAAAAAAACTATTATTTTGCACCACCTCACTATACCCAAGGGAGACTGGATATCACCCCCCAAGATAACTGTAACCATGCTTGGAAAAGAATTCATCATTAGTAAGGCTGAGTGGCCCTCTAATTCTAGCTGTTACTTTTTACTCCATGCTTTTCTTCATTTTTAATTTGCTATGTTTTTTTCTGTCTTGGGTGCAGTGTTCAGCTTCTTGGGTGATGCGTAAGTTAGTCTGGCTGGCAGAATGGTGTGAAAGTGTAGGAAAGGTTTCTGGAATTTTTTTGGTGGTTTTTTGCCACATTCGTCCCTCTCCTTGCTTGTGTCACAGGGGATGATTTTGGTGAAAGATGGTGCTGGGTATAAGCCTGTCTCAAGACCCTCTGGACCTCCACTTCCTCCCCTCCACAGTGCAAATATTTATGAGGTAGTAGAGAAAACAAACTTGTAAAAATCCAAGGTTGTTTCTTTGCCTGGATGGCCAAATTGGGAAGATTCAAGGTGCATAAAGCAGCTTAAATAAAGCCATTTTTAGAGAGAGGAGAAGGTGTGGGATGTCATCCTCTCTAGGATTAAAGTGTGGGTGTCTAGATTAGCTGGGATTATCCTGCATTTTAGAGGTGTCGTCTTTTATCTTTGTTCTCATCTTGTCCCCATGTTTAGTAGAAATTTCATTTACGTCAGAGGTTTCACCCTGCCGGACTGAGGCACTTACATTTCCTCTGCCACCCTGGGTACACCCCCATCCTTTGACTCCCACCCTGTAAATACATTTGTTCATTTGGAGCAAATGGGGGGATTTTGGTTCTATACCCAGATGCACAGCCCCCAGTCCTGCCCGTAGACCCTCACAGGGCTGCAGGCTGCATCCACAGCAGCAGCCAAGCAGTTGCAGCACTCAGAAGGGCAGCTGTCCCAAATCTCTCCTGCAGTTTGTATCTGTCATCCTTGCTGTGAATGCCAGAGGAAGAGTTCAATCCTTTGCTGTATAAACAGGGTGGGTGAGCTATCTGTGGGAAGCATCTCCAAAAGCACCTTTCCTTCAGACTGCTTTATCCTTGAAAGACTGTGGAGAATTTCAGCAGAGGTTTTTGTGCTTGGGATCAAGGGGGAGAAAATAAAATTGTTTCACAGCCTCACACAGTACTTTCTTCTGCTGAGCAGGGGTTGAGTGAGCTGCTGCAGCCTCCTCCCTTGCAGCATGCCTTGTGGCCTGGGGATGTAGTCCTGTGCCTGTGGCAACCTCCTAGCCAAAGCCTGAATGCGGACTGTTCTTTCTGGCAGAGTCCCCTACATTCTGTATGATGGCCTCGAGCCTATTTATGCCCAAATGTCCTGTCAAAAAATGGAAATAGGGGTAAACTCAACAGTTACAGTAGCAAAATTAAAACGAAACTTACTGTTGCTTAAAAACAAGAAAAAGATCCAAGGGGTGTTATGTTTGCATTTTCCAGTTTTATGGTAGTCAGTGCTATGAAATAAATTGTACTGCTCTGTTAGAGCCTGGTATGAGATTGATTTTGTACCAGCCTATCTCAACATCTGAAAAAATCTGGTATTGCAAACATATAAGAGACAACCCACTGTGAAGTCTGTCAGACATGAAAATTTTGGGAGAGCAAATTATATAGTCCACCTGAGCATCTCATTCCAGCTCTGCAGGAGATGGGACATGACATAGTGCTTTGTGTGAAACAACAGATTTTTCTGTGCAATGTTTTTGTAGGAAGACACTGTTTTCAGATGTGACCTCATCCACAGAGTGCAAAGACACATCTCAGCAAGATGGGTTCCAAACTTCTCGATGAAAACAAGCAGCCTCTCAGTGAAAAGCGACATTTCAAAAGGTGAGTGCAACCTGAGCAAATTCCCTCATTATTCTGTCTTCTAGAGCAAGCAGAAAGCAAATAACACTAAATTGTGAGGGTCTGTTGACTCCCTCAAGGGCAGACAGGTCCTGCAGAGAGACTTCAACAAATCTGAGGGCTTGGCGATCACTAGCCATAGGAAGTTTAACAAAGGCGAGTGCAGGAATCTGCACCTGGAATGGAACAACCCTGGTTGTGTGCAGAGACTGGGGAATGAGATGCTGGAAAACAGTGGTGCAGAAAGGGACCTGGGGATCCTGGTTGATGACAAGCTGAATATGTCAGCAGTGTCCTGGCAGCCAGGAGGGCCAACCGTGTCCTGGGGGGCATCAGGCACAGCATCGCCAGCCAGGCAAGGGAGGGGATTGTCCCGCTCTGCTCGGCACTGGGGTGGCCTCACCTCGAGTACCGGGGGCAGTTTCAGGCACCACAATATAAAAAAGACATTAAGATGTCCGAAGGAGGTCCACAAAAAAGGTGAAGGGTCTGGAGGGGAAGCCATATGAAGAGTGGCTGAGGTCACTTGGTTTGTTCATAAGAAGAAGAGGGGACTGAGGGGAGACGTCGTTGCAGTCTACAACATCTTCATAAGGGGAAGAGGAGAGGCAGGTACCAGTCTCTTCACTCTCATGACCAGTGACAGGACCTGAGGGAATGGCCTGAAGCTGGTTTTTCACCCAGAGGGTGGTTGGGCACTGGAACATACTCCGCAGGGAATGATCACAGCATCAGCCTGGCAGAGTTCAAGAGGCGTTTGGACAGTGCTCTCAGGCACATGGTGTCACTCGTGGGGTGACCTACTCAGGGCCAGGGGTTGGATTCAATGATCCTGATGAGTCTCTTCCAATTCAGCTTTTTCTATGATTCTGTGATTCTATGATTCAATGAAACAACTTTTAGAGTACTTAGCGTAATAAGGTTGTGAGGCAGACGCTTTCAGGCATAACATAGGCCTGAGCAGAAGTACAGGCATTTCCCAGACCACTCAAATCTCACCAGGAAAACACAATTTATTTCTGAGTTTTTGTCAACTTCCTTTTTCTTTTTCAGCTAAAATAAATGTGAGATAAGGTTGTTCCATGTATATTTTGGTGCACCTAATTCTTGGCCGAGTTAAACAACGAAAAAGTGCAGAAAAATGTGAACGCAATAAAATGTTTTGGAAAGTTCAACAAAACCATTCATTGATCAAAAATAGGATTAAGCTGGTGTTACATTAGAGGGCTTGATTCAGTTATTTTATCATCATCTCATGTAAAAAGAAAAAGCACAGGGGAGCAGGAACGAAATGAAAAAGGTATGGTGAAATTTGGATTTCTGTTTTAATGCCCTTTCTCCTGCCTTGCCTGTTTTCATGCAATCAGAACAGTGGCCCAAGCTGTAACCCTTTACCTGACACTCTAATTCTGTAGTTTTCAGACATCGCCTGTCTCCCCAAGGGCCAAGATGGGACAGAAAGGTGTTGCTACTTCTCCAGTGGGCAAGAAAAAGGAATTGGATAAGCAGACAAAGGAGGTAGGATGGGGACTGCTAATGGATCTGAGACAAAGGACCCCCAACCATCTTGTAGTGCCTGCAGCTGATTCATGGTGAAAATGTGGGCAAGGCATTTATACTGCCTTGGCCTCACTGCAGAATTTTCCTGGGTGATTCCAAATGGCTTTCACCCTCTGTTTCATGTGCTTTTGGGCAGAGAAGGGGACAGAGCATGCGTACAATCACACACGAACATATTTACCAACAGCACCATATCAGAAGACAACTTCTGAGACCAGGCAATATTCCGCTTTAGCTAACTGCAATAAAGGAATGCATGCAAATCATGTACTTTCCAAATACTCTGAATTTCCTGACAATTAAAGACAACTGGAAAATAATGCCAAATATGTTTTAAAGTAAAGGACTTCCTGTGAGAACAGCCTTCATCTTTCCAGTGTTGTTAAGTGACACCCATTGTTATCTTAATGTTTCAGGCATGTTTTGAAAACCATGTCCTTGATAGGAAGCATAACTAAAATGGCTGTTCCTTCAAAGACAATTAGAAATTTTTACATTTTTGTGCAAGTTGATTTCATAACTAGGCTTCAGAAGGGAACTTTCTGTCACTTCTTCTGAACAGAAATGCACAGGTATAAACAATCAAGAATCTTTGTATAAAGAGAATGGAGGAGAAACTGTTCACTGCATTTTTTGTTCTTGATAATGTATTTTTTCTTAATTTTTCATAACATGTATTTGATTTCAATTTTTAGATTGCTGTATTCCATGAACATAAATTTCTCAAGCAGCAACATGTTCTGTGTTCAGAAGGCATAAGTAATTTGAAGGCAAGTGGTCAAATTTTAACTTATTCTGCTATTAATGATCTGACAAATTCTGTAGCATACACATTTTGCACATTTTTACTTGGTGCTCAACAATGTCCTGACACACCTTTTTCTCAAGGGTTGGTTCACTTGAGCAAGAACATCTTTTTTTGGGGAAGAATGCAGGTGGAAGACACACTGGCTGGTAACAAAAGCAGAACTAACCTGTGGTATGCAGGGTCCTCAACCAGGGAGAGCATCTGGCACGCCGGGGGTTTTACATGTGTAAGGAAAAATCCAGTTCCTCATTTAGAAGCTTTTCAGTTTAGACACAACCACAAGAGACTAGAGTTGCTGCTATTGGTAAAAGCAAGCAGGAAGATGTTTTTCCTGCTTAGCTGGCTCTTCCACTTGTTTCTATGTATAACTGCAGTAAGGAATGGGTTTCAGGCTGAATTAATGAACACACACATACATACACACACTTCCTCTATCTTCTTGTTTGTAAAACAAACCCAAATAACTGGCATAGGAAGGATTTGATTTGGGGTTTTTTCTGAAAGGAATAAAATGAAATGGCATAATTAATATTAAGAATGTCTATAGTTAGGTATTGAGACATGCAAAACTTACATCAAGACCTGTGTTTCGTCTCCCATCTCACTAACCCTGTGGCTGCCTCGTGTCTCGCTCTGTCCATCCTCCCCCACTGCTAACCCTTTTTACTCACAGGAGTGTTTGCAGGAGCCATTGACAAGATTGGAAGAAAAGAAGAAGAAACTTATAAAGGTATGAAAATGGTCTTGTGAAGAAAGAAATAGGTATGATATGTGATGAAAGAGTGTGAGGGTCAACCATAAAAATATTAAAAATACATTGTAAGTTTGGACTTGCCCTGGCACAATGAAGATCATGTCAGGGCAGCTCTGTGATGCACAACTCTGTCCAGACTCTGGCACAGCAAAGATTTTGCTGGCTATCGCTGGGATGACAAAACTCCCCCATCACTGCTGTCTCTGAGTGCAAGGATGTCTTGAGAACAGACTTCTGGATGAGTCACAGCAGATTCGAATTTGTGGCTTACTGAGTTTTTGAGGGTTCTTCTAATGGTGATCAAGGTGGATCCCAAATTATTTGGTCTCAAGGCATGCAGTTATCCACAAAGAGATGTACACAGTCCCCCTTCCTTTCACAAATATCAGCTGGTTACTGACCAGTTTTCAACTGTACATTTTCCTAATCTCCTCTTTTGTGGACACAACCATGACTTCCTGGCAACAGGCTTTCTTCTCGTTTTTTACCACAGGAAAAAATACAAACACGAGGGTAGCTGGCACCTTGGTTTCTCCTTCCAGTGGAAGGTGCCTTGGGTTTCTAAACACACAGCTGGGATTTAAACTAGCCTTCTAGAATTAAAATCTTCCATATTCCTTCAACCATCATAAGATTTTGAAAAAGTGCAGTCCTAAGCAAAACAGACTGTTTTGACTTACAAATTAATTTTCCTGCCTCCCCCCTCCCCTTGACTGGCTGATTGTTTCTTTTTGTGCAGTAGAAACAGTTGATCTTTTTCCCAGCAAAACAATTAAATGCAAATACTTGTCATAACAAAATTGACAGCAAAGTTTTGAAATGGTGCATATGTCTGTGATTTCATGCAAAGCTACAGAAAAGCAACACTTCTATATAGGAAAGGCCTCCATAAATCAAGCCATCTTGATTTATGAGTCAGCAGTCATGAGATCACAGAATATTTCAGGTGTGAATGGAGTGGGGGTGGGGGCTGTCTTTTGTTTGACCTCTCACTCAAAGCTCAGAGAATTGTATTCGAGGCTGCATCCAGCTGGGCTGTAAAAACCCCAGGGACAGAGCCTTTCCATCCTCCTGGCCACTCTGTGGCCTTACCAGAGTTCATCGACATCCATCAGGTACCAGGAGGAATGTGGTATCCACATGTGGTCTGACAAGTGCCAAGCGGAGGAAGAGAACCCCTTCCCTTGATCTACGGCCGTGCTTCTGCCCACGGGGGTGGGAGGTGCTGCTCTCCATCGCTGCCAGGGCACCCCAGGGGCTTATGCTCCGATGCGGGGTGCTGTGGGGTGGCTGAAATCGCCGCTTTAACCCAAAAGCATCCCCTGCAAGGGATGCCCTGGTGGTGCAGCTCGGCACCTCGCAGGCCGATTTCCAGCACCCGTGCCGATGGATGGCACCGAGACACAGCCCTGCACCCAGGCCAGGATAGCTCATGTGTTACGGGAAGCAAGGAGCATGGAGGGCTCTCCGCATGGGTTCCAAAAGGTTTATTCCGAAGGGGTCAGGGGCGAGAGAGGGCAAGCAGGCCTCCTGTACCAGCTTATAAGGGGTAACAGAAAGGGGGCTGGCAAAGCACCAGCAACCAATTACCTGGGGGCAAGGGGCAGGGGGAAGGCAGAGGGATACAACAACCAATGGGGAGAGGGAAGGGGCCGAGCGGGGACCAGGTACCAGACAGGTACTGCCTGATGGGAGAATAAGTCTTTCCCTGTAACCCGAGTAGGGGGAGCTATTTTGTTTCTGAGTCGACCCACCAGCGCAGGGGGTCTCCTGCACCAGGGGTTTCTGGCATCTCGGCTTCTACCGTTGCCAGCTCACCCACCCGAACAACGCTCAGCTCCTGTCCCATCACCCCCAGGCCCTTCCCACACTCTCCAGCTCCTGAGGATGTTTTTCTACTCAGGGTTTTCTGGATCTCACAAGTTACTGAGCCCCGCACTGTGTTTGCAGTGACAGAAGAGCCAGGACGCTTGGCTGATGCGTGGCATCTTGTCCAAGTCCATGACTGCACAGGCAGCTGTCCCTCTGCCACCACCCCCTCAGCATCACACAAGCATGGCTAAGCAGGGCTGCAGGTGACTCTGCAGCACCACTGATCCCCAGCGAGCTGCCTGTCCCACCAGTCTGACACGTAACGCAGGCACTGCAGAGCATTACTTCCTGCTGGTAATGAAAAATGCCTTGCCAGTGGTCACAAGCAGCTTGCCTCTGTAGATTGTCTGGGTCTGATAAAAGTCACAGCCACCCTCAAAGCATTTATCTCAGCATGGACACTGGCTTCAGCTTCTGTCTTCTATCCTGCTGCCTATTTTTACCAAACAGATAGGAATTTTATTTCCGTAAGATTTTCCCTCACTGCTGATACTAGCCACAATTTCTGGGGTTAGAAAGACTGTCAAACACACAGTGTGATCACATAATCCTCACTCCTGATAAATGTTTGATGGATAGAAAGTGCTTTGTTTGATGGATAGAAAGTGCTGGTTTGTAGCTTTTTAGTAATGTCTTTACATTGAAAATTTAACCAACGGTAGTTTAAATATTAAAACTTTTCTCTTAACAAGTCTTATTTGTCTTTGTTGATTTTTAGGAAAAAACCAGAATATTGGAAGGAAGAGAATTAGTCCTACAACAGGAAAAAATCTTAAAGGTATGACATCTTATTGCATATCACAGTACATTCTCTTTCTTTGTTTAGACCATCACCCTTCTAGAATAATTTTTACAAAGGTAATTACAAGGGTGTCAAACAGAGATGCAATAGAGTAAAGTCAAACACAGGTAAGAGTGTGGTGAGCAGGCCTGCTATTAGTCTCCAGGATATAAAAATAATGCAACACTGAGAAATTTTGTGCTGGAAGTTTTGCAGCCCATAGTCTGCAAACCAGCGAGTCTGTTTTTAAAACAAGTAACCTTGTATTATTGAGAACATAAGTCATCCAGAAAGTTACTGCAATATAAAACTAATACCAGGAGGGCAGATTCCTGCAGATTTCTATCACAGCCAATTTGGGAGAGCAGAATATAATATCTGCAAGGGCAGAACTGGTGCTGATCTCATGCTAATAAGCTCCGAATTGACTTTTATTGCACACCAGACTGATAGACTAATACTAAGATTGTTTGCTTTTCTTTTGAACTTTTAAGGACATGCAGATAAAAATAAACCTCTTGCACAAGCAGCTCAAGCACCCGGAACTAATTGGGTCGTAAGTATTAGCAATGCCCTCTATTCTGGGTTTCTTTTTTATAGTATCCAGAATGTTTCCACATCTGCCATACGTGAAGCACATGCTATTGATTGTAAGTTAATATGGTTTATGCAGCATCAAACAAGCACCTCATATTTATGTAGGACAGCTTCTTTTTCTGTCACATAATCACCCAACCACGCAAATGTAAATGAAATTTAGATTTGGAAAGTCTCATCTCATTTTTCAGCAGATTCCAGGAGTAGCTTATCTTTTACTCAGTAGACCAAAGTTGTATGGCATACCCTGGATATTAATTTCAATTCTCTTTCCTAATAACCTGTAACAGGTTCATAGCATTACTTGGCAGACTAAGAAGCAAAAGCAGCAGCTTGAACAGCAGGAGCAAAGCCTGCAGCTACACACTTATTTTCAGAGCAAGTGCTCTCTCTTCATGGCCAGAGTTCAAGTGACGCTTAAACCATGCTCCCCCTTCACCTTGCTTCTAGACTGTCGTTTCCTTTAAGTAACAAGGTACACAGGATCTCTGAATTTCAAAACACCACTTCTAAGTACAGAGTCCAGCACTGGGCTTCTTGCTCTGACTCTCCCATTTCCCAACTGCACTGCAATGCAGAAATCCTCCAACTCCAGAAAACACGAGGGGTTAAGTATTCCTTCTAGTCATCAGTCCCAAATTAAGCTCCAAGCACAATGCGCCAGCAGGAACCATGAGCCCAGTTTAAAAGCTCCTCTTTCAGTTCTCTGAAGTGGTTTGAGATTCAGTTTTGTTCTCTGTGTTCTGCAGAGAAGAGCTGTGCAATGACATTATGTATGCACTGCATTAGCTGTAAGAACAGAGGCTGAATGATAATACAAAGTTTAAAACAACAAGCATTTTGGGGTAAATCTACTGCTTGCAATAGCACAGCTATCCCCACGCCTCAGGGGCACTACAGATATATTTTAATTACTGTGGTGCTTCCACCGGACAATGTCATCAGAGAAGACAACACCAGATCTTACCTTGCCACCATGGCAGCACGTTTGATGGGAGAAACCCAGTAATACTAATACTTTCCTGCAATAAAACAATCTGTGTAGTGTTAGCTCTATGCTGTTGATATATTCTGTTACCACTGTGCGGCAACTTCAGGACTGCCTATTTTTGCCTTTTATCCCAGACTGGACAAACCCATCAATTCAGTTATTTCATGCAGTAATTCCTATGAAAATACACCAAGTAAAATGGGCTCCCAAATTAGGTGCTTACAAACACGTGAGAAGGTACAATATCCCACCACAAGAAGTTTGAGGCTCTCTCTGGATGGTTGGATAATATGCAGCAGAGAGATGTATAACATAGCAGCCCTGAAATGATCACAGTGGAAATCATTCTCTTTCTTTCTGCTAACAGAAAAAACTCAAAGGAATTGCAGATTCCAGTAGAAGCCTTGGGAGCAGGAAGCAGGTAAAGGGAGGGGAAGATGAAAAAGAATACACAAGATAAAAGGCATGTGCTTGGGTGGAAGAGGGAGTTTGGGCAGCCTGGCAGTAAAAGCTGGCAAGAAACAAAATCCTGATCTTGTTAAGAAAACCAAGTGACATCAGCACTTGGCCACAAAATTCAGTGTGTGCCTCTCCTTGTCCTTGCTGTTGCTACTGAAGGCTGATGGCATTCTGGGAATCCTTATTGGTGCTCCAGTGCCTGGGGGGGCGCTGCTGGAGACAGATGCTTTTTGAAAGCTGTCCCCATACACCATGCTCTTGAGGTCCTTGTTCCCGCCTAGTCAAAGCAAAGAGAGGTTCAAAACGAAACATAGCAACACGTACCTTTAGAAATAAGAAACCAAAACATGTCCAGTCTAGTAATGTCAGATTTAAGATTCAGGGAATTGGGAGGGAGGGAGAAATTAATATTTCTTATAAAGTTCCCAAAGGAGCTACTTGGCTTTGCCATCAATCTAGTCTTTACCTTTTATGCTGCTGCTGTGAGATACCTTTTAATGCAATTGCCTTTGTAATGGGAAGCAGTAAGAAACTCTTCTCCACAACCAAGGCATCTGTTAGGTTGCAGCTCCTCCTCATGCTGTAGCTTTATTGTTTTCATTAATGAGCACTTGCAATGAGCTGATTTAGCTGCAGTCTCTGTTGGTTTTTCTTTTTCTCCACAGCCAAGTAAGAGAAAAGGTCTACAACTGCCCCAGCTCTCCCACCCAGAAGATAGCTATGGTGAAACGGGTAAAAAAACTTGCAGTGCTCCCCTTACACCTGCACTTGCAGGGCGCACTCCATCTCTCTTTGTTTCAAGCTGGAGACCTCCTTGTTTCATTAGATTAATTTTTGAGTTTTTCAGCCCCAGAAGTTCCTTGTATCACTCAGTTCCTCTGTCTCAGGGTCTCCACTTCTTGCTCTGTTTTGTTAGTGTGCAAATCCTCAAAAATTGTTCAATGTTCAGTGTCCTAGAAGTCAGAAAACTGACTTTCAAAGTTATTCATGTCTTTTTTTCCCCTCTCTAGACCCAGAAATCCAGCTACCTAAAAAAATTCTGCTTCTCTCTTGGGTAGGTAAAATGTTCTCTTTGCATGCACACTTGGTTACTTACACCTGGAGCACCATGGAGATAAGATCATTCTGACTAGTGCTGGAACATCATGGGAGAATCAGTGTAAGAGAAAAAGAGAAATGTGTTGCAAGTGTAGGGCAGTGTGTATGCAAACTTAGTCGTGGAGCAGGATGAAGCAATCTGGGTTCAAACACTGCTCTGGCCTTCGGGTATATTTCCTTATGAATCTGCTCACCTGTCACCTCTGAGAGAGCAGCAACTACGTGCATGCTGGCAAATGGCTCCTTCTTCCCTCCTCATGGAGAAGAAAGGGAGGAAGGCTGAAAGTTTAAGCACGTTTCACTCCCCCTGGGTGCTCCTCTATCAGCCCTTCATCAAACCACTTCTCTGCCATACTCTCTTCACCAGGTGGATGGATACTGAGGGGTTGCTGGTGGACTTCCACCTGCCTGGACCAAAGTAATGTGGACTCACTGAGCCTCAGGGCAAGTGATGCCATTTCTCTATTTCCCCAGTTTTGGCTGAAGGTTCGAGGAAAAGAAGATATTTATGATTGAATTCTTCAGTTAGTCACTTTGTGGTGAGGGAACAGCTGTTTATGAAGCTATTTATAGATTATTTGGTGAAGGCTGATGGTGTGAGGGTCACCACTTATGGCTCATTTTCTTTGTCCCTTTCCACTAGCATTGGCAGGAGAGCCTCCCAAGACACATTGTCCTTTCTGCAGTAGTCTTGTAGTGCCTTTGTAAAAGGAAAGCAACCTTCGGTTTGCTTCTATATGGTAGGAAGCTGCAGGATGGACCTTGCAGACAGTTGTCCAGAAAATGGATCAATTGGTTTTTCCTTCCTGAGGAGAGAGAAGCATTTCTTTACTGTCACACAACCAAGCACAGTTAGCAAGTGCTTATGGCTTTTTTAATTTGTGAAGCTTCATTTCCATTTAAATTTGAGCATTTTCACATCAGGAAGATGTTACTGCCAACATGGAACACTCACCTATGGGAATAGTATTCCAAAAGGAGCATGTAAAAGCTCTGCAGGGTTTGTCTGAACAAAGCAATGGAGAAGTCGTGTAGACCAAGAGCACTGACAGCACTAACAATGAACCTTACATGACCTCAGGCAAATTTCTTCCCTTCAGGCTTCAGCTGCCCACCCGTAAAATGATGATAGTACTCATTTTTTCTGCTCTGTGTTCTTATGTGTTTACACCACAAAACCTTTGGTGGCAAGCGCCATCGTTATGTGTCAAACTCTTGCCAAGGATGGACTCCATGATAATATTGCCAGCAACAGGAAGGAAGGATTCTGCTTTGACCAGGGCAAAAAATTATAAGCTTATATGCTCTGACACTTTTTAATATTAATAGCGCTTTTGTACATTGTCTGTAATTTTTTCCCTTTTTTTGTGCATTTATCTTTCTCTCTTGTTGCAGGAACTCTGTGTGGCTCTTTGTCAGGTACTTACTGTTCTGTGGCTGCTTGTACTTAACACTTCTCTTGGCTTATAAACACCTACCTGATCCTACCTGGCCATACCAGCTGGACATACCAGACAGTATCTGCCATCAGTCATGGACACACTGACCCTAGAAGATTTTCAACACTCCAGGCTGGATTTCTGTAGGGTTGTTGTATTGCTTCTGGGAAGACCAGCATTTTAAAATAAAGCATCCGTAAGTGCTAAAAGCACACAATAATATCTGTCTTTACTGTGAGAAATCAATTAGGTCCTCAGAGAAAGAAACTAAAGCCCATGTATCTCAGCAAGAGGGAGCATGCTCAAGAGCATTCAGTTATTTGCTGTAACAGGTGGGTCTGAGATGCAAAAATTGCTACAACATCCACATTCTGATCTACTCCCCAAATCCCTGAATGACCTGTCCCCATCACCACAGGCATGAGTGTAGGAAATCTGTAATTAAATCTAAATAGGATCTTCTGTTAATGCAAATTGAAATGACCTCATTATCAGTAGGCCAGTGATGACTGATAGGAGCTGAAACTTTGTCTGAAAAAATGCTCGGTGGCCAACTCAGGCCCAGCCAGCTCTGTGGATCTGCGTGTCAGTCAGTCACCTTGCTGCCTAAAGAGAGAAGTCCTGCAAATGTCCTCTCTTGTTCACACAGAGCAATACTACTGCACACCCATAGCGAGCCCCTCATCAAGAATGTGGGGTTTCCCCTTTTGATCATAACACAGGGATTGCCTGCAGGCTGTGTCAAGCCCAGGTTTACCTTGGAGGAGCCTGTCATGCACAGACCACTAGTCTGACAGGGTGGAGATTTCAAGTGTCCTGCATTGGCAGAGATCATCCACATACCTTCTGTGCGCTTAACTGAGCAGTCAAGTCTTCCCCAGACACCTCAGCACACGAGAGACCTTGACTGAGCTCTCACTGGTCCCACAGAACAGCTCCTTGTGGATGCCTGAGAAGGCTTCAGTGCAACCTGTTTTCTGGGCTTGGCTGTCCTTAGAGCCTTCCATGTCCTAATTTTCTACCTTCCAGAGGGGCATTGTGCTCCTTCTGTCTTGACTAATTTTTGGAAGTAGACGGTCTGTGATGATGATGGAAAACACACTACCTCACGATGACCTACCCAAGTGTTAAAGGACACCCAGATTGCTTGCCCTAGTTGCAAATTTCTGTGCCTCATCTCTGAAACGAGACCAGGATGGTTTCCATACAGAGTCCATGTCTACTTCTGAGCTTGAAAAATGTATCTCAGTGCTTCAGCAAGTATCATCTGTTATCTGCATTTCTAAATCTTGCAGACAGCATGCTTTTTCCTGGGTCTTTCAAATTCACCACCCATTGGCGCTGCCTGGTTTTTGCTGAGTAAATCATGCAGTGATGAATTAGAGACGTTGAAAAGCAAAATAACCCAGAAAATTGTTTTAACTTCCTTCTCATGTTATTTTCTGCTCAGGATATTTTTGCTCTTTTTCAAAGACTCAGAAGAGCACGAAAACCACTTTCTAATGACACAGTATCTTACAAGGCTGTCTTGTCATATGCCCAATTGCTTTTCATGGTAAAGGAATGCATCACCTGATGGAGAAAGGAACTTAAACAATCAAAGCTGGGAAAGCAAACCCATGTGAAACATCTATGATTGAACAAGTGTGCTGAGACCAAAGCACTGTGGCAAAATGTCCTGTTTCTATGTATAAAATGGGGCTTTCAGATTTGAAAAAGAAAATTCACTAAAATTATGAAGAGGGGATACAGTTGAAGGAAGCCCATGTTATGAGGCAGAACATTTGTAGGTAATCATAGAAAAAAACCCCCTTGATATATTACAAACAACTGTGAAAAACTGCAGAAGTATCGTCTAACTGATGTGAGATGTTACATGGTACAGCTACAGCTTCTGCCTGCTTTCCTGCATCCAGCTCAGGGCATGCTTCTAACACTGGCACTCAATGTCCCACTCCCCACATTGTGTGTGAGGCTGGGCTTGTGTAGCCCAGGGGAAAATTTGGAAGTGTGCTCCAAGATGAACATTTTTGCTTACTGCTCTGGCTCCATTTAAAAAAAAAAAAAAGAAAAAAGAAAAGAAAAGTCCTAAGCCATTTCCATTATTCTTTGTAATTGCCATAACCTACAGATTGTGATTCTAGTGACAGGAGCCTTTTTAGCAGAAAAAAGTGTGGTGGGGAATGATTTTAGTACTGTTGTTCAGCTCTGTGAGTGCAATTTTTTTGACCATCTTGACCACAGGGTTTAAAACACAGGATAAAGCAGTGTGCCACTTGATGGTGGCAAAAAGAAAAAAAAACAACGCACTGAACAGTCCAGTTTGCAGCCGTGCCTGGGTGGAGTGGGTGGGCAGATGCTCTAGAGAGGGCATGTGAGGGCAGCAGTAGGTGTTATTGGGGAGACCAATACCTGTTTGGTGCATGAATCCAAAGCAATTTCCCTGTCTTGTCAGCTGACAGCTCCTCCTCCTTCCCCCCTCTCTAGGCAGGAGGAACAGCACCTTCAGCCCCCTGGGGATGTGCAAGAGGGAAGCCTTGCAGGGAGATGCAGTGGAAGTGATGGCAAAGGTGCTGCTGGGAGCAGCCTGCAGTCTGTCAAACCCCAGAATCCAGTCACAGATGCATTACCAAATACATACTGTGCAAGACTTAAAAAGGGAGACAACACCACGGCTTATCTGTTTTCTTCCTTTGCACATCTTAAATTTTGCTTTTTTAGGTCCTACTCAGTTTACATGCCCGAGGCATACTGTGTTCAGTGAAGTTTGATTGTGGAATTGTGATGTCAGGTTTGCTACAGATTTCTGTCTTTGTTTTTTCCTAGTTGGGTTTATCTGACCAGTACCCTCTCTGGATTTTCGGGTGAGCTCCTTCTGGTGTAAGCCTGCTTCCACTGGTGTCAGGAGCAGCTTTGCTTTGAGGGCTCTGCAGCATCATCTGAGTGTCCAGCATTCTCTGGGGGTTTGACGTCACTGATGTTTGTTATTTCCATTCTAAAGTTTTGTCTCCTCTCCACTTCTTCCTCGGTCAGGTAGAGAAAAGATGGTTGCTGAAATGTGACCTCAGTATCTTGAGGAACTATGTGGTCATTTTGGTTCAGACTGACTTGCTTGAGAAATCCTTCAAAATTTCTGTAGCCGTTTCTCTCTGAACCAGGAAAACATATTTAAGGTGTGTGGGGGTCTAAAACTTTGAAAAACAATAGTGTTGAATACTCACAGTTCCTCCTGTGAGTGCCTGGGGGAGATAAAGAAAAGGTACAGGTATAACAGGGCACACTGCAAAACAGGGCAAACTTTCCTGCATGCAGAAGTACATCTGACCATTAACACTCTCTGGGAGACCTTTCCTTCACTGGTGCAGATTCTGACTCTGAGGCAGCTGGCTGTTGTTCTAGACTGGTTTAAAAAACTTCCAAGGCATTGAAATTCATCACCTTAGGCAAGTAATGCGTAGCTCATATGCTTGCATAACCTGTTCTCCAGCACAACACTGCCTCACCAAATAACAGCCTTGCTGTTCTGCATCCCACAAAGGACTGAGTGATGTGGATGCAAAAAGTTTACGTGGATGCACATCTGAAAGCCTGAACAAGTAGCTGGAAGAGAAATATCTTGAAGGTGACTAAATAGGCAAACTGTATAAGGCTCAGGAAATCCTCTGAGCAGAAAGTAGGTGGAGGTGAGCAAAGGACTCGGGGAATGTGCCATATATATCTTTGTCCTAGTCTTAATTTTCCCTGGATGTCTGACTGTGAACACCATTCTTATACATTCTTCACATTAGACACATTTATCAGCCTGGTCCTAACGAAATTAAATACATTTCCCTTTGACCCCAAAATATTTAGGTCCCAGAGAAAAAAAATATAGTAGTGTATGTGTGGGATGGGGGGCAATAGCACAATTCAAGAAAAATAAAAGCCTAGTACTCAAAACCAAAGTGGTTTGGGTCTGCCTAGGGAAGAAGGTCTGAAAGGAAAGAATAGGGTCTGACTGTGACTTTACGTAATGAGAACAGTCACAATGGATGGAGTGCCAAACAGAAGTGTACAAGCCACCCTCTGGAAGAGAAAAAAAATCCTCAGAATAAGCAAAAAAGGAGAAAAGGTCCAGAGCAGGGCCTGCAGCAGCTGCCATGATGCAGCAGAAGGGCACTGCGCTCGACCTTACTGAGAGGTGCTGCATGTCAGCCCCATGGGTGCTTTGGGAAGACCTTTCCTGACCTTTGAGGGTGGCTCACACACACTGCCAGGGGTACTTGTGTTAGCAGTGGTAGTCTCACCACAGCTCCTTTTGCTCAGTCTGGGAGCATTGGTGATGACAGACAAGCCAGAGTGTCCCTCAGGACAGCAGGTTAGTCAGCAAAGGAGCCTGCTGACAGGTCATCTGCTGGTAATGAAGCATTTCTGTTTATTACGGTGTGTCGAAGCAGATATGCTGATGGCCTGTGGTTCAGACACTCACATCTGCTCTCTGTAGCGGTACCTGCACACCAGTCCTTCCTGGGACAGCGGGCAGTACTGATTTATCGGGTCTTGTACAGATGCAGTCCTTGTGTGGGCGGGCAGACTCAGCTATCGCCAGAGAGAAGAGGGAGAGGATGGGTCCGAAGAGGAACAGGAAGCACAGGTAGTCTTTGATCGCAGTGGGCAACAGGTCTAGGCATTTGCATGCATTGTCTGAGTTACCGAGGAGAGGCTAGAGGCTACAGGAGTTAACGCCAATGATTTCCATATCAAAGGGCTTTCTGGACAAGTACTAGAACAGACATTTCCCTCTTGAGTACTTTGGGTGCTTTTTCTCTTTCTTTTTTTTTTTTTCTTTCCCGGAGATCAGAAGGAGTAAGAGCATAACCATTTTAAAGAAGCTTTGATAAGGCAAAAATCTGGCTCTGAGATGAGGTTCATAACAAATCCATAGATGGACAACCTCAAGCAAGCAAGAAACATGTAGATTCAGAAAAAGTAGTTTAAATAATTTCTGTCATTTTCATGAAAAAATGTGCCCAATGTCTTCTAAAATATCTTACATATCCAATGTGCATTAACGTATCTGTTAAAAGTCAGAGAATTTTACTTTAAAGTCTGAGCCACACCATCTGGTTCTTTCCCTGCTCAGTGCCCTAAGCATATGGCCAGAGAGAGCATATTTCCTTTTCCCTTCTCTCCTGTCTCCTTTTTTATTCTGCCTAGCCTCATTACCTTAGATTTCCTTACACTGAATTTATATGCATAAACCATTCATTTGCCTTCTCTCTTAATATAGATGCATTATTCCAAACATCATTTAGTCTGGACTGGCAACTCTGCATTTTGCCTTGTCAGAAAAATTATTCACATTAATGCCTATTCATTCTCCTAAATCATGATATACAGGGAAGCAAATTGGTCCTAAGGATGTTCTTTGTGTCACATTACTGCCTCTTTCTTGTCACCCAAGACTGTTTTTGTGTCAATTCACTCTTTGGTTTTCAAACTCCCATGTTCAGAGAAATTGTGGTGATAAGGTAAAGCTGTTATCTGCTGATAAAAATGGCTTTGAGCGTTTATGTGCTATAGATTTTTTTAACTAGATGCCTCTTCACTAGAGTGAAACTCCTTGAATAAGACCCTTTTCATGCTAAATAACTTGAAAAGCACTCTGAAGAGCATATTTTTTGCTAAAACTCCATTAGTTGTGTTGGCCTTCAGGTGTGGATCCCTAGTGGGCATATTTCTCTGTCTTATGTATATATATTAACTTTAGCAAGAAGAACATATGGCTTCACCCGTCCTTGCCTCTAGGCAGTCTGACTGCAGCCGTGTTTTTCTGTCTGTGGAAAACATCTCAAGCTGTAAAGAAATAAAACTTAATGAAGGTCCAGCTTTCTGATTTTTGTGATGGTTGTAGTGAAGAAGATATTGCTAGCACTCTGCAGCATGTACTTCTATTGAACCTCTTCCCTGAACTTGTTATATTCTGCAAATATCTCACCCAGTATCATATTTGGCTAATATTTCCACCTCCCTTGAGCCATTCCATCTAGGTTTGTGTACAGACCCTGAGGCATCACAGCCTCAAGGTAGTTTTCCAACGCAGGTCTGCTGGGCATTGCTCATGGCTGTTTGCACAGAAACTGCAGAATTAATGCCCACACGGGAATATCAGAGTAGGGCTACTCCCAGATTATTGTGTTTTTGTGGAAAGCAGTTCAGTTTTAAGGAGACAGCCAGGTCCTACATAGCTATCTCTTCAGCAGAAATTGAATATTCTCAGTTCTCTTTCTATACATGATTCTTCATGGAAATATAAAGGGCTTTCTTTCTATAATCCACTGTAGCCTTTAGTACAGTGATTTGTCCAAAATAAGAGATGGAATTAAGACCATTGTTTTTGTTTCAAAGGAGTTGCTGTGGTTGTATCTCAGTTTTAGTACTAACCAACACAGCTCACAAAAATCAACAGTGTGGGAAGAAAGAAATGTGCCGATGTCCTTAACAGAACTTCTTAATAAAAGGATGTTTAACCTTGATTGACTTATCCAGATGCAGTAAGGTTTTATAAAATAACAAATACATCAACATATGGTAGAGACTTGATGTTTTCATATGAGTTTTGTTGGTGACATAATCCTACAGTAGAGATTTGGAAGAGAAATAAACCAACCCAGCTTGGAAAGAAACTGCAGAACAACTGCTCAGTAGGAACACTATGAAGACAGCCTACTACTTTCAGGGATGAGAGCAATTTTGCAGCCTTTCACCAGCAGAGCATGGAAAGCTGAATGCTACTGGGAAACCATGGACACTAGTACATAATACATGTGGAGCGTTTTGCACACGGTATGGAACAGCACGACCAACATATCAGCCAGGAATATTTTATCTCTCTGGTATAGGAAATTCTGTGTTAAATACAAATATTAAATTGATTATTTGAAAGAAAGATGGTGTTTAGGTCAGGACTTTGGCTTGACACCTGGGGTATGTTGAGAGTTTTTCCTAGCTCTGCCCAGGGCCATGGGGGAAGCATTTAGTATCTGCCAGATTCAGTTTCATATCTATAAAATTCAGGCCCTGATTATTCGTTCTGCTCTATCTTTTGAATTGGGCAGGATTTCCAAAGTCCAATATGCACAGGTCTACAAAAGAATCACTGTGTTTTTGAGGACTGTGCAGCACGACTGGCCCCCAGCAGAGGGATGTCTGCCTGTGGAGAAGATAAGGCGAGTGACCTCTACAGGTCACTTCACTCCACCAGCTGCCCAGAGACGGCAAAATGCTTGCCGGGGGCTGTCCTCACTCCCTGAGCATCTCAGTGAACAACTGAGCTTCCAACAAAAGACCAAAGCCATGAAAAACACAGCAGATGTGAAATGCCTTCACTTCAGTCAATCTTGCAAATTGCTTCTTTTTCGGTGGCCCTGATAAATATCTTTCTTTTTATGTTGAAAAATTATTAACTGTGTTGTGAGTTGCCATGGATGCAGCATTCGGTTTATTGCAGACTTGGCTCTTACTGTGCAGGACCTCATTCTCGGCACTCTCCTGGGCTTATAAATACTGAGTAAATTGGCCCACTTTTTTTCTCAGAAGTCAGAGGCAAAATTGCCACTAATTTAAAGGTGTAGGCTCAGGCCTATCATATTATGTTGCATTTTTTATAGCATTGATCACCTCTGTCCTGGCAGCTCTTTGATTCTGCCTAGCAAGTCAGACTTCCACTCAGGTACAAATAAATCTAAAAAACAATAAAAGGAAAAACCTTTTTTCTCCATAAGCCAACGCAGGAGGCTGTTCCTGGGAACGGTTTTGCTTGGGACTCCATGGCAAGTGTTCTCATGAGTACACAAAAAACTGTAGAAACTGTAGAGCAACTGCCTCTGCATTGCAGCAAGGTATTTGAAGAAATCAAAGTGATCTGCATATAGTATGTTGTTTAGCTGCAGTAGTTTTCCAGCCGGCCACAGTGTCACGGACTAAGTGGATGGTGCTGACAGATAAACGTTTGAGAATTGCTTGGACTGACTGCAATTACTGTAAATGAGATGAAATTTGTCTTTGGGCTTCTCAGAAGTTATTTCCGAAAAAATAGATGGTGATAGAGTCTAAATCTTCAAAGCCAGTTGGCAATAGTGCTAAAAAAGTATTATGGAAATTTCCTTGTACTCAGTTGTTTGTTATTGCTTCGCTCTAAACCATTATCTTTCTTTTCAGAGAAAGGAATACTGCAGAGGCACAGACGCCAATATAAATAATTTTTCCTCTGTGGTTAAATCTTTAGCATTTCTTCAGTGATTATAAAAAAACCCAAAACCCAACAACAAACAAACAAGATTCCCAACATTTAAGGGCCACTCTTGAATTTATATTTTCTGACCTCTGATGCAAACCATCAGACTTTAATCTTCCTCTTTATCCACCTGTTCAATTCAAGCCATGCAAGGACATCTTGGATTGCCATGGAGCAGAGAGTCTCACCAGAGCAGGACCTACTCTGCAAGATGCTCTACATTCATAGAGCCTGGGGCAGTTTTCATGCAGGCTTGCTCCTTTGTATTTCATAAGGTGATTTGTGATACTTGCAGTGGTAAAAACTTCCCAACAGATTTCCTTGTTCTCTCAAAATCTTTGAAGCTGCCTACAGTTGGTGACCCCCATCCTTTAAAAGTAATTTTTGCACGCAAAATGAGATGTCTAAAACAGAGAACAAGGATAATGTAATGACTTGCCCAAACTTGCTTGATATAGTATTATTTTAATAACTATCCATTATTATTATTAATTATTCTATGCTGACAGTTTTCACCTGTTTTAAACAAAGAAAAAAGAACATGGAACTTCAATTCTCCTCCCTTAGGACTTGTTACATCCCCCTCACTCACCCCAGTGCTAGTAACCCTGATTCAGGACAGCATAAGTAAAGAGATAATTAGATCCACAGCAACTTTCCCTGAATGGACAAACAACCCACTTCCTAAGTGGGCTGGTCAGAAGGAGAAACTGTTTGGTTTGCCAGGTCGATTAAACTGGTTCCCCTTTCCTCTCTGCTTCCTGCACCCCTTTTACACTCTCAGCCCAGAGGGTGCCTGTGTGTCCCAAGGCTCAGCCTCAGTCTCAGATGGCACAAAGAAATAACTGGGGATGAGACAAAATTTGCAGTACTCCTGAGTAGTCTGAGAGGACTTGAGATAAGAATACATTGTATGCAGGGCCAGCATACAGCTCTTGAAGGACTATAGAGGTTATGATACAGCTTTGTCATTCCTCTGCAGCCACCCAGGTTGCGGCCTTGCTTCATAACATTGCCCTGCTAAAATCATTGCTGTCCTAACACTGGGATATCTATGCTTCATCTAAGTAAGTGCCAGCAAGTACCTGCGCCCTGCCCCATCCTATGTCCTGCAGAGCATCTCAGGTCCAGCAGGACGCCATTCACAAGAGTCAGGATGGGAGTACTGGACTCGTGGCTTCATGCAATTAGAGCTTTAAACCTCCAGATCCTAACTCCTTCCCCCCCTGCCCCCCAGACACAATGCCCTTGCACAGGCATGATTCCAACTGGAAGCCAGTTCTCTGGGACAGAGAGAAACAGACAGAGAGACCAGCACTCAGGACTGCTCAAGCAAAAAAAAAAGTCATCTTGCAAACTGAGAGCTTTTTATCCTGTACTGACGGGAGTTTTTCAGTAGTTGTAGAACATCAGGGCAAAGGGGAAGCAAATTCTGGAAGAGAACAGCAACAACACACAAAGGATGTTCTTAGTATTAGTGGACTGTACTGGACTCAAGGTGATTGGAAATAATGTAGGGCAAGTGCCACTTGATGAAAAATGGTATGGGTTTGACTTTAAATAAGATTTCATAAATCGAGGCTTTGAGGAGAGAGAGAAGAGTAGGAGAATGAATCATCCCAAGCAATTTCAGTGTAGTTTACATAGTCTGACACTTTATGTCAAGCCACCCAGCTCTCCTATTTTTAGTACAACTAGAGATAGGTCCGAAATATGAGGATTAGATGCTTCCCAGCATTTGCAGATCTTTGGACAGAGATTTTTGGTTCAACTGTCAGCAAAGATTTGCAGAGATTAGAAGAAAATTTTTTTCCCACATTTCATGTTGCATTGTGTTTCAAAGCTTTGGCTCAGGAAAGTTTTGCCAAATCAAAACCAGAAGTATCTGAATTGTGAGAACAACAAAGGAAACAAAGGTTTCAACCTGGTGATAGGTTTGCTGTTATTCAGTAAAATGCTTGATCATGACTGAAGCTAGCATATGAAATCCAGGGTAAAGAAACTATTAGCAGTACACTGTTATTCTTACTTCATAATTAAGCTATACAATAGCTACAGTTAGTTACACTGAAATTTTGGAAGAAAGGAAGAATTGTAATGTCAGTTTATTAGACACAACTTGATTTTAGTTCTTTTTAGTTCTATTTAGTTTCTCAAATTCTTATCACTTTTTCTTACATTTACTTGAATTTGGAGAGGGATTTCAGCTATACCAAGCAATAGTGATTCTTCCATCAGTAAACAGCTATCATGGCTGGTAACTATGACTGTTATGTCTACGAGGTGAAAATATTCTACCTGTAAAAATGAGAAATCCATATGAAAAGACTGATCCTGGGAGAAACTAATTTTGCTTCTTTCCCACAGACTGTACATGGGCTTGTTTTCCCATGGTTTGTTTGGTGTTTTGTATTGGTCTGACAGGCGATTTTTGACAGCGTAAAATAAAGGCTGGTGTTCCTGACATTAAGGCAATTTGTGTCAGCCAAAGATTCTGCCTAGTGGAGTTTTCTGTCCCCCTTGCTGTGCCACAAGCACCGTCCACTACAAGGTGCTCACCCTTTCAAGCTTTTCCCAAGCAGCCATATTTATGCCAGCCATGGAAAGCCAGGATGCCCTTGCACCCAGGCTGCAGGGAACAGTACCAGGACAGGGCAGCAGCTGCTTCTGGAGTCCACGGACCCAAATGACTGGCTTTCTCTGTGAGTTACACCAGAAAAGATGACATTATGGGGCAAGATAATCTTGTGGTATTTCTTGAGGAAACAATCCAAAAAGTGATTGCTCCCTGTAAGGCTTTCATTCAGATATTTTTGCAGCCATTTCAAGTAAAACCAAACTCACTCTAATCTTGACTTGATTAGATGATTTCACTTCAATGAAACTATACCCTTACCAAGCAAGTGTCAGAGCTGCTTATGTTCATGCCCACAAAGCGAAGAATAAGTCCAAATTAATTGAAGCTAATGCATTACAAGTTAAACAAATGCTTGTGTGATATAAGAGAGAAAAACAAAAGCAAGGGAAAGTTACTTTAAATTCCAGTTTCTGGTTTTGTCTGAGAGTCACAGGATCTTGTACATTCATGTGTCTTAAATAGCAGGGACTTATTTTCCACAATATTTTGGCTTTGGATGGTTTAAACAGGGGAGTGATTATTTTGTTTTGGCGGGAGGAATCTATTTTTTGGCATACTGTGGCATGGGAGACTTCAACAAGAATTTGCCAGTTAGCAACCAATAGATATGAGAGTCTTTCTAGCACACAGAGGAAAGGTAGATCAAAAACCATCTTCTTCACTGCATTATTCCTCCATTGTTAGACAGTTGAGTTTCCCACTGAACAGGCAATACTGGAATCATACTGGGTGCTGTACAGCATGTAAAAAAATCAAATGTTTTAAGATTTTTTTTTTTTTTTTTTTTTTTTTAAATAAACTACTTCCAGGGCAGTTTTTCAGCAGTACACTGGGACTCTCAGATGCTTTTCTGCCAAGCTGCTTCCCATCTGGTCGGCCCCTGGGACGCACGAGGAGAAGGCATAAGTAGGAGCTGCTTCCTTCTCTGACACCAAGCACAGGCCCTTTTCTTGCTAGGCTGCAGGCACCAGTAACACCATCATCCACCTCTAACACCTCCTCCCTTGACATGCTGCACTGTCCAGCTGCATGCTCACCTCATGTCTCACTTTGATTAGTCCCATTCAAAATTGAATGAGCTGTGCTCACGATACATTTCCCTGGGGACGTCTCCTACAAGGCAGCACAAAAAAAATTGTGCTAGAATTGACTCCCTGGTTTTTCACACTGTCCCCAGGCTACCCCAGGAAACTTCTCACAGATAAGCAACAGCTAACCTGAGTTTCATAGTACAAAATTCTCCCCTTTGGTAAGTGACAGCACAGCTCTCATATTCTTACAGACAATTCCACTGGTAGAGAACTCTAGAACCAAAACAATAATTGTGCCTCAGAGATATAAGGGTATCATACAGAGCCCAGAGGAGTTATGGTCTTTATCAAGTGGTAAATGATACCCATGTGGACGCTGCTGCCTGCTCTGAAGGACACATCTGCTCCACCTGACCTGGAAGCCAGAACCTGGTTGCTGAAGCAGTTGCAGTTAGCAAGGCAGCTTAAGCAGTAGGAGACCACATAGTCTGATAATAACAGTAATTACTGTAATTATTATCAGCCGAGCAATAAGAATTGAACTGATTTCTGTCCTTCAGCATCTATTATGAGAAGTTTGGTACATTTGACAGCAAGAATCTATTCTTTACCTCTATTTACCAGTCAAAACATACTGAGAATGTAGATATTTAAAACCAATCTTTTAAAACAACTGTGATATGTCCAAATCTGAAGTATAAGTATTTAATGGAGTGCTTGCAGTCTGAATTCCTGAAATTGAATCTGCTGGTTTCTTTTGCTACCCCACAAGATGACTCTACTGCAAGCATAAGGCTTGGCCAATAAAAACCAGCAGGGCATATTCTTTGTCACTATATATAGGAAAGCCCATGCACTAGCAATCCTGTGGCTGGGGCTTGGCATGCTGAAATAAGTCAGAATAATACAAGGTTATGGTTCCCTCAGTAAATATTTCAGTGGCAGTACATGTGTACAATAAGACATGAAAGTTACCATGGCATATTGTGATACAAAATGTAATGCATGCCCAAGGGGCTTTGAGCTATGATTTTTGCAGGAGTTAATTTGGTGCTGTTAGTGGAGTGATTCTTTCAAAGATGCAGTCAAGGTAACATTTTACATTTAATTTCCCCATTGCCACTCTCTTTGGCCTTGTCAGCTGTAAGAAAAAATCAATGGTGCATAAATCTCTGCTCACATAACTAGGTAGTAAAGTTGGAAGATGCACAGTAGGAAGGGCACAGACGTGACTGTATCTACTTCAAACTTCTTGAGGCTTGACAATGTGCTGTCTTCAGGATTTCTGTTTCCTTTCCACATGCTTAACCACAACCAGTAGAAAGGAACCAAAAGAGAAATATGTCTCAGTTAGACGCAGTTACTTATTTACCAGATCCAATCATGGTCTTTGTCTTTTGTTGTTTGACCACATCAGTGGTTCACTTTCAAACAGTTTTCCTCCAGAGTTCTTCACTCTCTAGTTAGATATTCTCCATACGCTAATATAGAAATACTCTTCAGGTACTGTTATTTATGATATGACTTAACAAAGTGTTCCCTCTAGGGGTTTCTCTTGGAAAAAAACAGCTACCAATAAAGCAAGAGGAAAGTAATATAACAAGCATTATAGTCCCACATTTGGGATGCCACAGACTGGTTTCTCACCAAGTGGCAGAACTCTTCTTATTATTCCTCCCTCCCTCCCATTTAACTGTAACTCCAATAGTAAGTAGAAGCAGGAAAATCAAGCACTGTTTGTGAGAATGTGTAGCTGCAGCCTGAGAAGTCTTTCTTAATTTAGCCCTACCGATTAGTTACTTCATACATGACAGATGTACCCGCAGTAGTGACCCAGACATGAGCACATTTCTCAAAAAAGCAAGTTTCATTCGAAGAGACACAACAGATGTGCTGTGAAATTTAGATGTTGAAAAGCGACTGGGATTTGTTGATGAAGCTCATGTTTCCAAGTGATAGAAGAGGATAGCAAACCTCCCATCTCTACTGTACAATCCTTCATCTGTCGCTAACCCTGACGGCTGGTGTTTTACATATTGCATTTCACGCGCTGAGCCAAACAGCAGTGTGTATGAGTTACTCGCAGTAGTCCCAGCTCTAGGCAAGCAGTAGCTGAAACCCAGAGATTTCATAAAACTGAAGATGGAAGCCTGGTTTTTCATGGACTTCACCTGGGAGAAAATATCGTGGCCTAGTTAAACAGCTGCAGCTATATTTTCACATGTGATTGTAAAGAAGCATGAGGTTTTGTTTCCAAAAAGGAGCAAGTTCACACAGGTCTATTGGGAGCTGCAAGTACTTGATGTCTTTGGAAAGTAGGTCATTACTATGTTTGTGCCTAATTTGAGGTAGCCAGATCTCCAGCACTGCCCTGATTGCCACAGAAAATAGTATGCAGCAGAAAGGTGAGATATTTGAGAATAGAGACTGATTATTCCAGCCTTCCAGTCCTGATCACATTATGCTTTCCACTGAATACTGATAGAGAGAAAGACTGAAATGACTCTCTTTTATTTTTCTGTGAATCTTCCATTCCTCTTATGGAAGTGCCTAAGCATTTTTGCATCCATATTTGAGGAGATAATCTTTACTGTGTTTCTGCTCTGGACACTATCACAGCCACAGAGAAGGGGAACATTTGTATCTGCAATGAGAATTTTATGACTTCTTTGCTCTCCTCTGTGCCTCTCCTAGCAAATCATACCCTTGTTATATGAGGTGGCAGGCTACAGGTGATGTAGCACTTTCTCCATGGGTTCACCCTCACCTCTCCTTCACAGAAGCACTGTTTCTCTGCATCCACATCTCTCCTCTGTCAGCTCCTGTCTGCTCACATCTTCAAGGATTCCTATTCCCCAGCAAAATTGAGGCAGTGATTTACGGGAAGGACAGAAAGCCCAGAACGAACTATCCACGTGGCAGTACAGCATTTCTGAACCAGAGCCTCCAAAGGAACAGGGGAGAAGGGAAAGAAAGGATGAGAGTATTTAGCCATCTGGCCATACCCACTTGCGCTTGAGGTGAGGAAACCCACCCTCCTTAACTCTCCACTTCCTGAATGTCTGCACTGGAGCCAGAGAGCAAGATGGCCTTCTGGCAGCTCTGATGGCCTTTCATCCACCCCAGGTCAGCAGGAATCCCTGCAATGTGCTGGGTCAGTCCCTTCAAACAGTTCCATCCCATGTTACAGAAGGAGTACATCGAACAGTATAACAAAATAAGGGCTTTTCTCAAGATAACAGAGGTACTTTCCCTGTCATGGGGAAAGCATGATCAGCACTGTAAAGAAGCTGCTCCCCTGCCCACTGTGCCCAGAGGAAGCCCAGGTGAGGCATTCAATAATCTGTGGGGTTAAGAGGCTGTGAATTATCTGCATCCAGACAGAGGAGCTCTGCAATCCAACCTCACTAATACCATCAACAGCAGGTGTGTGAACCCAATCAGAGAGTTTGTGCGCCTCATTTGCCCATGAGCAATGATGGAAGAGAGGCTGGGAGCCAGCAGACTAAAGAATTCACCTTTGCCATCAGTGTCTGATGCTGCGCTGGCTGCTTGTGCTTGCTTTAAGATCATGCAGCTGCTACACCGACCGGTAGAACTCTGTATTTGCACTGTTTTGGATTGGGAAATTGCTCAGGAACAAATAAATCCAATGCACTGTGTGATTTCATACAGTGGTGTTTTTCCATAGTAAATTATATTTTGCTCAGTGGATTCTGAGCAAAGAAAAAAATGGTTAGCACCAGCTTCATTTATCATTGAGTGTGCGGCCAAAAGCTAAAACTAGCCAACCAACACAAGTTAAAAAATACTGTTACATGCAAAATTGCCTATTTCATGCAAGTTACTTGGTGGGAAATGTTCCCTCTGAGTCCCTGGAGACATGCAAATGTAGTGGATGAGCAGGAGGCAGTGCCAAATGAAGGATGAGGACCCAGAGGAGAAACCCACCACCTGAGCAAAAGGACAATTCACAGGTAGTTTCTCCAAGCCGTCAGGGCAAAACCACATAAAACAGGAAGATGCTTGCTAGAAAATCCTGGCACAACATCAAATGCTCCCCTCTATGTGACACTTTGCCCACTTGCCTATCCATCCATCACTCTGTCTCCAGGCACATTCCATGTAAAATTTCTATTTTGCCTGCAATCCACCCCTTTGCCCCTCAGTGACCAGCCACCAGTGGCACTGACCTAAACGGGACAGACAGGTGTATTATAGAAGCAGCTGATTTTGGAGGACCAAAGCAAATACTCATCCTGGAATTCAGAAGCATTTTGGAAAGGTATGTCAAAATGGGACTGGAAACACTGTGGGTATCTTCATACGATAGCCAGTCGCTTCTCCAGAGCCTGAAGCAGGCAGATTGCTGGTAGTCCTGAAGCGAGTTAGGTGAAAGGCAGTTGAGTGATCTCTGCTTCAAAGTGTGGCTGATAGACCTGTGAGAATAAACTTTCAAGTCAGAGACACCATTTCTGTCAGCCTTTCAACACATAAGAGGAAAAGAGTTCAAGGACATAAGAGACAATATCAGTGAAAGTAACATAATACTCCAGAGCTCACCACAGCTAGAAGAAAACAGAGAGAGCTGTTTGCTGTCATCCCTCATTAAAATGCAGAGCAATGTTTTTGTGCACTCTGTAAACATGGCTTTCTTTTTTTCTGCTTGTGATCTTCAAAGAGACATAAAACTCAGGTATATCAGCTTCCGGAGGAGATACAATCAATACAAAGAATTTTTTCCAAAAAACATCAAAAAAATATATCTTCAGCATGTGAAGGAGTTGGGATGCAAGGAAGCGGGGAATTTAGCTCAAGCACTTACCCTGTCCATTTTGGAGAATATCATGACTTAAAAATTGCCTGAGTACTCTGCAAAAGAGCCCTAACAGGATTCCACATCATATTTATTCACCAGTAAACATGCAGCTGCAGAGTCTGTAGTGATTTCTCCTGCTGTTTTAATCTTTCCTGAAAAGCTTGTTGTTCTTCAGTTAAGAAATATTCCAGCAGAAGATGTTCCTCCAGGTACACTGCTCACTCTTACCTCTCTGCCTTCAGCAAGTCTAACCTGTAGTTTGCAATGGGTGATGTACACCCTTGTCACTGCAGTTTAGTGCAACACCCCTTTCGATCTGCTTATCTATGATGCCCCATGCAGGGGCAAGATGATCTTCATTTCCTTTAGTCCCACAGCTTTTTTCACCCTCTTCTCTGGGTGCTACTCTGCGGTGCTTTGATTAACTTATTCGTATTTTCCTCGAGGTTTTTGGCAATTTTAATGAGGATGTCCTTTGTAAACTCTAAGAGCCATGGACACTACCACCGCTCCTAGAAAGACAGCTGAAAGATCGAGTTTACTTTGGAAAACACAGTGTAACCTTCTACTTCCAGCATCAGTGACACCACTCAGGAACAGAGCATGACATGTATCCAACCAAGTGGAAGTGGGATGGAGAAAAAATGAGAAATTAATGTAACATATATGGCTTTATTTTCCCTGTAAATCATGTTCAATTTAGGCTATAATGATTTATTCTAAAAGCACATTTAACCCCAATTTGGCTCTATATAGCAGAACAGATGGGGGAAATCCACAAAGCTGTACTTTCCTGCATAAATAAGAATAATTGCATTCATATCCTGACTTTTTTTTTCTTTTTCTCCTCCCCGTCCGTCTTTGGGTATTCGATTTTTATATCCAAAATAAAATAAATTCACAAAAAATCTATGGTCTGAATTTATGTGGTTTTATTTGGGGAAGAGGGGTGAGTTTTCAAATTAGCAGGTAGCCATAGTTCTACAAGAGCAACTTTGTCATTCTGCTGTCCCCTCTTCTTCCTCTTATCCTGTATTTGCACACAAATACCATTGTTAGCATAGGGCCTACATTGTTTTGAGTTCTGCTTGCGAAGAACGCACGGATTGGTGGAGAGAGAGGGATTACGTATATTCCCGCAGCTGCCCTGGCACAAGCAGAGATGCTGGTGCATCAACATGGGAGCTACCAAAACAAAGGCAAACAAGGCTGTATTGTTCCAGTCCCACTGAGGAAAACAATTGAGAATGTTTTCTTTTCCACTCGTGAAGCAGGAGAAAAACAATATGACCACACTTTTGTGATATCCAATAGGAGAAATCAGCATCTTAAGGAATTTCTAGGAAAAGAAAAATCTCACCTTGAAAAATTGAGACCAGTCCAAATACCCTAAGGCTTCCTGTTGCTTTTCTTCCTGTTTGCCAGGTTTGCTTCCCAGGCCCACAGCCTCCAGCCAAAGCAGGGGCTGACAGCAATTGCCTTTGCCACACTGGTCAGAGATGAGGATGGATTGCCAGCCCGGCATGGGAACTGCTCTGAGCCTGCAGCCCACTCTGACTCTTTCCAGGAAATAATTTTACAGCCCTGAAAATGACTCTGGACTAGCAAATGACATTATTTTTATGGGCCATTGCCTCATTGCAGCACTTTGCTCCATCCACTTTAGCATAATGTGTCTTTTTATGCACCCTTTTACCACCCTGTTATCTCAGCTCCTTACAGAAGCATCCTGCCATAATGCTGTCTCCTACTACCCATGCAATATGACTTGAGAGCACCATTCATTAGCCTCAGCACTGCTCACCGGGGCTCAGGAGGCCAGAGACCAGCATTGCCCTAGGCAGAGACAGTTCATGGGCCTCTCCAATGGCTTTGCTGTCACAGTTGAGGTGGACACGACACACACTAATTTTAACATAAAGTGTAGGTAAAAAGTGTTTCTTCTAAAAGCTAGTGTGATATGTATACACTTTTGTAGGTTTATCATTCGTGTTAATTGTCTGTTGGTTGTTTAACTACTACAATAGATTTATTGGCTATTTTAACTACACTATACTATTATTAGTTATCTACAACATAGTCATCTTAAGAATCTAAACAAAACGCCAGCTGCAGCTGTGTTTGCTATTTACTCTCTTTATTGTTTTGAATTTCTTGCTTCTCTTGATTAAGTTTCTCACGGGTAGACACAGCTTGTGCTGAGATCGATGTCAGATTCAGACTCACACAGGCTTGCTGACCGGCTGTTAATCTCCACACTTTGCCTCCTCCATGTACATTTACATCCTGGCTCAGTAAATACCAGCACTACGTTTTTGGTTGATGCCTTGCACCACCTCTGGTGGTCCCCTCAGATTCTCCTTCCACCTGGGGCAAAATGTAGCCTTATTCTGAGAGGCTTCTGTTGGACTGGAAATGCACACAAGGGAAACACGAGAGGGAGGATAGCTGGGTTTGGTACAGCTGGCATTGCTGTTGTCACCTGTAGGGCTCAGGGAGATGAACTGGAGCTTAGTCTTCTCTTCGGGAGGAGAAACCTGAAATCCAAAAGAATGTCTCTTAATTTGCCTCTCTTCTTTACAGAGACCTAAGTTCTTGAGAGCATGAACAATATCATATAGCTGAAAACTGCCTAGCTCAGCAGGGACCCCACTTCTGGGGCAACAGTGGACTAGGAAATCTCACATATATTTTATATACAACTATCCCAGCCACACACTTTAAAATTTCAATCCAGGTATCTTTAGACCCCTTTGTAAGTTTGTCACTGAGAACAGCAGGAACTCAGAGAAGAGGACAATTGCTTTCCAGAATAGAGGGTCTACAGATGCAAATTTCAGAAGGTGTTAAAATTAAACATCCCTCTGACACTCTCATTCCTGCTCTGGCCATAGGTCAAAAACTGTAGAACAGGAACCCCCATTGGTGGCTGTTCATTAGCCATGCTTCTAGAGCTATGCCAGGCCTTATCCTCCTGAAAAATGCGTAGATATAGCTGGTAACTGTTTCCAAAAGTCCATAAGCAAATCAGAAGTCCAAAAGTCCTTTTTAAGGAGCCCAGGAATTCCTTTCCCAGAAGTTCATCTATTAATCCCACAGAATCAACACTTCAGAAGTGTGAAGGTGAAAGACAATGTTGGATGCTTTTTTGAACAAGGAAGATTAATACCATCAAAACCAATAAAAATTCTGTCAGATTTATTTATATTCTAGCCATGGACCAGAGTTCAGGAGGTCAGAGCTCACTTCTGTACGTTAATTGATCACTTGTCATAATGAGCCTTCTAAGTATTCAGAGGCCTTTCCGTAGTTTTTTTCACTTGGTATTTTCAGACCTGGCCTGCTGTCTTTTACCTCCATCTGCTTCCTCAGCATGACTTGATCTCAATTTCAATCTACTTCTCTTTGTTATCTCTTTTACCCACTATGTCTTTCCCTTTCACTGCTCTCCTCATAATTAGCCATCTTCACCTGCTCTCCCCCCTCTAATTTCACAAACAACAAGACCTGACCTGTTCTTGGGCCTCCTTGAGCTGCCTCCCTTGCTGCCTGGCCATCTCTAGGCATGTCTTGCTGCCGAGCTTCACGGAGGACCATAAGAAGATGGTTTCTATGCAGACAAAAATGTCACTTTAGTTCATAAGCTGCAGGTATCAGAAAATTACTGGAGTTGGTAAATATATCCTGGGTACAAACAGGTTTTTAAAAAATGATCTGACAGGAAAAAAAATTAAGGTGAGCATTCTAGCTAGTGGCACTTTTGAGAAAAGCAAAGATAGATTCTAGCTTGGCAGAGTCTGCTGTGCACCATGGTGGCATTGACATCACCAGGACAAGTCACTGAGAAACAAATGCCACGAGGCATTTCATTCTGCCATAAAACTGCTCACAGATCAGTTTTTTATACACATTAAAAAAAGACTTAAATTTTTTTGTACAGCTGTGCAATACACATATTTTTCATAAAAGAAATGTCAGTAAAGTAGAAGTAATAATGATTTTTTGTTGTTGTTGATTTCCACTAGTGTTTTTCCTTTTGGGTTTCTGGCCCGTAAGATACCTATTACAAATTTTTGTGTCTCTGGCCCAATTTCCAGCCCCAGCAACTCGTCCTGTTTTCAGCATGATGTGGAAGTGGATTGCCCTGGAGCTGCTCACCTCAATCCATGGGTAAGACCAGAGAATATTCTAGGATTCTTCACAAATGAGGGAGCCCTGATGTATTTCTTACCTGTCCCATGCCCTCTTACACAGGAAATCAGCACCATGGTTTGCCCTAATTCACTCCTGGTTTGAGTAGCTGAGGGAAGAAGATGTACAGGAAGTACTGGAGGCTAAGAGAACAAAATAAATCCGGCTGTAAAAGTCGTACTTTCAAACTATCAGAAACAGAAGGCTGGTCACCAAACGCTTTGCCTTGTGTAGCCTGCATACACTGATGTGCAGCTGTCCCTAGGTTGTGTCTTTGCACGTGTTTGCAGCCAGGGACTGCCAGATTAGGATGGTGACTGTGCCCTGCCCACACAAACCAAACTAACTTTGCTATCCCCAGAGTTCCATTTTGATACTGTACCCTGGAAAATGATGTGGCTACTCGCACTCCTCTGGGGCAAATGTAGCCCAGCGGAGGAGGGAGGACTTTACACCCTTACTCCTGTCAGCTGTGACTAGCAGGTTTGTCTCAGAGCTAAGTAAGGGATTTTTGAAGGCAACACCATACTTTCCTGAGAGGCTGATACTTAGAACATGTACAGCTAAAAGCTAGAAAGGCTGAAGTTTTCCAGTTAGGAAAGGATTTGGGGTTTGGAGTTGTTTGGGGTGTTTTAGCTCTTTTTTGTTGTGCTCTTGGAAAAAGTAATGTGTGCAAACAATAAGGAAAGTACAGAGATTAATTCAGTATTCAAAGTCTTCTATTTGTGAAGTTTCTTTGTATGGAATTTGAAATATTAAATGCATTTATTAGTGGAAAAACTAAACTAAAAAAAGCGATGTATATGTATCAGTCTTGAGTACCAAGGGAATTTCCTGTGGTTTTCTGTCCCTTGTGTACTCCATTTGCACCATTCATACTTGTTCACAAACTTCCTTAGCCATCAGAAACAAAAATTGTTAGGAATCCAAGACTCTCTTTCCTGTCACACATCTGCATAGAGCTTTGTTCAGCTTCAAAGCTAAAACCAACTGTGTTTAATATCTGAATTTGCCTCTGAAGCAGCAGCAACAGCAACTGACAGTAATAAAACCCTACAGGAAATAAACTCAGAGCAGAGCATATGTGAGCCAGGTCTTGGGTAGATCTATCTTAAAAGCCAGGATAAAAAGCAAAGCCAAGAGGACTTTGCATCAGCAGGTTAAAGCATGGTTGCCAATTGCTTGCTGGAATTAAAGGATCTTAGAGAGCTGCCCTATTCATCCCCCTCACACAGTCACACAGAGACTGCTAGGCTTTAAGTCAGCCAAGGGTCTTATATTTCTAGCTATTTTGGTGCATTCTGAAATTGTTTCTATTCTTAATACTCTGTAGTCATTAAATTACAACCAGCTGTGTTCTGTCACTGACTTTTTTTGCAAACTGTTTTTAAAATGTAGTGCTTGCAGTTCATAGATGCTTGGTTATCTGAGAGCTGAATGAAAAAACAGCCTATAACAGAGCAGAGGGCAACCCATGGTCTTGTCCTGCAGTATTTTGCAGTTAATACGAAATGCAGTCAAAATGTAGAAGGGTCTGGACACTGAGGAAAACTGATCATGAAAGAGGTTTAAGGCATAAAGGAAATTAAAGCACAAACTGGCTTTGCTTAAGTGAACAGGAGTGATATTTTGACATGTCATTTAACATTTCCCATATGGCTTCAACTGGAGTTTATTTGAAACCTTTCAAAACTTTTTCCTTATGTGCAAAATGACCCTTTGCAACAAAGGAGAAATAAAAAAGCTCACCATAAACCATTTGGTCATTAAAGCCATTTTAATTAAACAGTTGAACTGGCCTGTGTGTGTCTCCCAGGTGGGAAAGTCTGGGGTGCTGCTTTTAAGCAGCAGCTGCTGGCAGAGGCATGCTTGCTGCAGGGAAGAGGTGAGATTAGCCCCCCTGCTCAGACCTATCCCTGGGCTTCAGGGGAGCTCACTCAGTTCTGACCACATGAATCTGCTTTCTGGTATGTGGTACACGACCACATGAAGATAAAGATTTTTCAAATAACATCTGATGCTGAGGCTGTCAAAGTGTTTGTGCAGAGAGCTCAGGCTGCTGTGCAGGAAGCATGATTTTCTAGTAGTTGGGAGCTCTGCGCTTTTTGAAGGTATGGGTCAGAAAGGCTATGGCATGCTCAACAATCAAAACCAAACAGCTGCCTTTGAAAGCCAGGAGCTCAAATATGTGAAGATCCTGAAGTCTGACTATTTCCTTTCTTCTTCTAAACCAAGTTTCCACCCAAAGTTCAGGCTGCAGAACAGTGTTACTTGCTGTGTGTCACCATGTGGCTCCCTTGGGAGATAGAAACTGTGGTGGGAGCTATGTACAACTCAGATATTGGCTAGCACCTATCAGAAGTAACTGGTGAGCAGAAAGGAGAAAAAAAAATTAACAGGAACGGTGGAATAAAACAAAACAAATTTAAAAACACAAGAAACTGGAATACTTCTGCAAATAAGAAAGTATTATATAACCAAAGAAAGTAATAAAACCAAAGAAAGAAGAATTTTGTTCAAAAAGCTGTTTGCAACAAATAAACAACTAGCGTGCCCTTCTTCCCAAGTGACCTTCATCTGCCTTGCAGGGGGAATTGCAGCCTTAATTAGCCTTGAAAAGCACCCAGCTTTGCTGAGGAGAGGTACTCCCAAAGGGCAAGGGAATGTGAAGAGAGGTCTTTTGCTGTGGGCTTGCCGTGATCCATCAGTGCTGTTCAAGGGCGCTGTGGGCTGGCGTTTCAAAGGTCTTTCCTTTCCACCACTGTGTGCTTGTAGTCAGGAGTTTCTATTCAAGGAACAAAGGCAAAGCTAAATCCACCACAAACAAAAACCCAAGGGGAGGGGGAGTGGTTTCTACCACTTTGCAAAGAAAATTGATTTTTTTGAAGTATAGAGTGCAAAAGGCTCAAAGGACTGCTGCTACTTTGCCATAAAAATACTGCTCCTGTGCGATGTTAATGTTTGCCTCCATACGTGTGTCAGAGGCAGCTTGACATGCTCAGGGCTCTTTCACAGCGGTCATTTCTGCAGCACTTTTTGGGATCAAAGTTGATTTGATTGCCCAGCACTGCTGAATAACACTTGGCAAACAACACTACGGTTTCCTCCTCTTTTTTTGTTTTGGGTTTTGGTTTTTTGTTTTGTTTTGTTTTAATTTTTTTTTTTTTTTTAGTTATTTCATGCAAAAAGATATAACCCGTTGAAGAGCAGGGAATGTTCTGAATCCCAGTGGGGTAGCAAGCAGAACAGATAATTTCTTTTACAAATTGTCTAATTTTCAAGCAACTGTTGCTGCCAAGCACTTCAGCAAATAGACTGAGGTAGTTTGGGTTGGAAAAAAAAGAAAGACAGTGACTAAGATCCCCTGCATTCGTTGTTTTCAGCAGAAAAAACAAATGAGTATTCTTCTTCAGAAAACAGAAGCTAAAGGAGGAAAAGCAGTGGTTTGGTGGTTTTTTGTCTGGTTTTATCTAAAGATTTTTAAATGTGGATGAGACTGCAGTCAAGGTGATGATCGTTTCTTCAAGGGGTGTAATAGCCCATGTTATAAACACACACTTTTAGCAGGAAGAAAAAACTGAAAAATCACAAGATCCTCAAACGAACTGAATTGTAAGGGAAAAAAAAATACACACATACACTTCTGACCACGAAGCATCAGTTCACACAGGTTCTAATGAGCGGGTGAAACTGCAGCTATAAAACAACTGTATTGTGTGATAAATCAACTTGGCCATGACCGAGTCCTTTCCAGTGTCAGAGGCTCCCCTAATGCTGATATTCACTGAGTTTTTTTCTTTTGTGAGTCATGACTTGGCATGCTTTCCTTCTCACTCCTCCACAGGCGCAGCAGCAGGAGAAGCATGTCCCTGGCTGGCCAAGAGCAGGGTGGGCTCAGTGCCAGTGGCAAGCATGGCTCCCTGGCCGGGAGCCTCCTCTGTGGTCAGAGGACTTCTGCCAGAGGGAATTTTATCAGCAGGTGGGTCTCAGTTGGCTGGCCCCAAAGGGCTGCTGTCTCTCTCTCTCCCTTCTTTGCAGGCACAGCCCAAGCTCCCTTGCTTAGAGTGAGGTACTGAACCCACTACACCAGTGTCAGACTGGTCACAGGGTACCCCTAGTGGGACTTCAGTGAGCCTTGCTCTGAGTTACTTCACTGGTGGAGCTGCTGCCACTTCCCTTGAAATATTGTTAGCCCATCGCAGGACACGATTCTGAATAGCATCCTCTCTGACAGGGGTGGAAGTGCTTTCCTCTGCACTAGTATATTCAGAGTTGTGGAGGATGTGGACTGCTTTTGGGTTTTTTTGTGGTTTTATGCATGGGTTTCACGACTTTTTTTATACATTGTATTGACTCATGTTTGGGTGCTAAAGGATGAGTTTCCGCTCAGGAACAGGGAAATAAGAGAACAAGTGTCTGGAAACCCATCAGCCTCTCAGAGCATGTTTTGGGCAGACACCAGGCATAGTGTGTCTAGGCTGAGCACTTTAGGTGGGAGCAGTGCTTTGGGAATTAGGAGAAGAGAATTTTTGGCGGGGGAGCAAGACAGGGGAGGTACCGCTCCAGTCCAGTCATCATCTGGATGTCAGGATGATTCGCTAGGCGTGAACTCGTGGCATCTTGACAGTGTTTCAGGGTTATGGTGCCCTGTGAGTGTTATAGCTTTGCACTTCATGCTTGACTCCTGGTATTCATGCTTTCCTTATCCCTCTTAGCTGAGTAAAGTTGCAGTGGCACAGAGTAATACTTGAAAGAGTAGCAGGAGACAAGGTGCTAGTGACAGAGCTTTAAAGTCCAGAGTTTTGATTTAGGGGGGTGGCAAGTTACAGGACTCTCATCCTCAACTCATATAAGGCTGTTCTTGCTTGAATATAGTAATACAAGGACTAGTGATGGGCAGAAATACTCTATGTTCCTCCCCCACACCCACCAATGCCCCAAGTCTGCTCCTGCCCTTCCTGGTCCCACAGCAGGAGGAGATGGGCTGCTAGGGCTGCCGTGGTGGGAGATGGTGCAGCTGGGAATTTGGTGCACCATGCAGAGCTGTGTGTAGCAAAAAGGAAAGGAGCACAAGATTAGTATATAATCTAATCACTGGGTGATTTTGTGCTTCATATTTGGATTCAGCCGACTGAGGCTTGCTGACTTTGGGTAAGCTGTGTATATCAGCCACGACTGCTTCTGTCGACATTGCTCACCTGTTGGCACAGTCCTTGGGAGCAGCTGGGCTCCTTTAGACTCAGGGACGGACAACAAGAAGCAGAAGGTACTGAAAGCAAAAGTGGGACTCCATCATTTGAAGACTTTTCAGCTGCACTGGCTTTCTCGGGATATTTAGAGGAATGACACCTAAAGATGAGATTTTATGCAATGTCTAAGTCCGTAAGAGTAACATCAAAAGAAGTAAAAATATTTCCTCTGGGGATGCTTCTTATAAATCCAGGATAATCAAGTGTTGGAGGCAAGATACAGCCCAGGGTTGAATGGGTCTGAGCCAGGGATGGCAGCTCCTGTGTCTGTACAAGACAGGATAATGTAACTGAGAGCCAGAGGAAGCTCAGCAGTGGAGACAGACAGCAAAGGCCTCTGGAATTTATTACTGCTTAGTTTACTGCAAAAAAAATTGCAATCTTGCACAAATGCAAATAGGAGGCAGGAAGCTCAGCATAAGCTGTGGAAAGAATGGAAAGCAGGCAGGGTATTAAATATGAGATGAGAAATGCTGATAATTTATTATTATGGCTTTAAGAGAAATATACAACTTTTATGATGTGATTTTAATTAGAAAGTCAGGAGAGAAAAGTTATTCTAGAAATATTGCTCAGAGATTTGTGCTAGGAATCACTGAAATGTACCCACAAAACCAGTGTGGGTCTGCTAAGGGTGTTTGTGTGGGTATCAATAAAATATTTGGAGAGAAGGAGCTAACCTGAAAGTGCTGGCCGACTCCCAGTACTCCATGGGATCAGACACTTGGTCACCTGAGGACGATCTCCATTGTCCTGTGCAATGGTTATGTACACCAGGTAAAATGAGGTGTAAGATCCACTATGGCATGGAAAGTGCAGGTCATATCACGAAACACTTGGCAGGATTAACTCACAGCCTGCCCACATTTCCTGGTGCAGAGAAAGAGCTGAAGCCCTGTATCCTCTACCTATATCCCAACAACTGAGAACCTAAAGCAGCCACAGGAATTTCTGAGACATCTCTTTCTAGCCAGCTTCTTCCTTTGGTGTGGTCCCCCCATTGCTCAGCTTCCTCCACTGGGTCCTCTGTGTCAGGAGCAGTCCAAAAAGCGGCTTTACATCTCATTTACAGTTCAGGTATTTAGGCTTTCCCTTCCCCGAGGAGAAACGGTGTGTTCTGCTAAGGCTCCCACGTCCCCCAGCACAGCCTGGATGCATCCATTGAGTCTCTGAAATCTGTCTGTCTCATTATGTGGCATGGATATCCACCACCAGAGAGTTTCTCAGAGCGTTGAGAAGTAAACAACTTTTCCGATGGTTTCATATGGCCTCCACAACCTGTGAAAAACCAGAGACATCTGCAGAATAGTATTTTTGCTACACCTTTCTTTTCAGCCTTCCCAGATGTGGTGCCTTTACTGGGCAGAAGATCTGAGCATCTTGGACAAGAGCTTACTTGATCATTCCTCTGTGCATCTTCCTCATACACTGGGCAGGAAGGACTGCTCACTTTTCTCCAAGGAACACTCCAGGACATCATACAGACTCTGTTTGTTTCTCCTTAGGCTATTCTGACCTTTTAAAGAAAAGGAATTCAGAATGCAGCTGGGTTGCAAGAATTACTCTGCTTCTCTTCACCACTGCAGTTTGCTAACAATGGGTTGCCTGTTTTTAGATAAATAATAATTTAAAATAATAGTGAACATGGATATGTGTGATTTTTTCCAAAGCATGAATGTACAAATGGCATGCTTTTAACCCTGGGACCACAGGCAGATAGTAAATGAATAATCGTTAGGGCTACTAACAGCTGAAATGTGATCCTAGACCCATTCCCCTACTAAGAGGAAAATTATAAGGTCTGTCATGATTCAGTATCAAAAGAGAAGGATTTGCTGTTGTGTTTTAGCCATGAATAAAACAAGATTTGTCTCACGGTGATTCCAATAGGCAGAGAGTTCCTGGAGGAATATGGCCTGTTCTTCAAGGGCTGTTTTGCTCTGGAGAAGATCACAAGCTCGGCACAAGATGGTCTTCTACTTGTCACCAGTGTTTTATTGAAGATAATAGTCATTTTTCAGGAGAAGAGCAAATCTTACTGATGATTTTCCCCTCACGAAAAAGCCATGCCAACTTATGGGTTGTTTTCAGACAGGCTTTGCCAGCTGCATTTCGGTCTAGTTGGAGACCTGCAGTTCCAGTCTCCCTTTCAGCTGCAGCACAATGTCGAGCAAGCAAAGCAGTTCTCTGCAGGGACTGCTGCCTGCCAGACCGAGCCCACAGGAGTGAAGGATATCCTTTCAGTGCAGCTTCTGAGGAGCACAGTCCAACAGAGCAGCCTGTCTCAACCATTTGCAGTAAGATAAAAACACAGGGTAAGTTCCCCTTTCCTGAGGGCTGTGTGCTCTATAGGTATCAGTCGGGCGAGCGCTCGTGCCAACAGCCTGCCACTCAAACTGCAAACAAACGCACTCCAGAGGTCGCCAAGTCACTTATAGGAAGTGAACCAGAATAAACAGCCTCTTTATCAGGCTTTATTTTCTAGCAGAACGCTCCAGCTTTGCTCTCCAAGGGAAGTTGCCTGCGGTGGGGCGCCTGGGGATTTATCTGGCTGTGGTTCAGCTGACTTACACGCTTGGTCTCCTCTCCCACATCTGCTTCCTCTTCCACCTCACGCTTGGCACCTTCTCCTTCTGGCAGACGAGCACAGGGGTTCTGTGAGAGCCAGTTTCCTGCTCTCTGGGTTCAGGTAAAGACTGTACTGGTGATGTTATCCTACATTGAATTTTTGCAGCATTTTCCTCCTGGGAAATTAACTTGTTAAGGCAGCTTGCACTTCCATGAGGTACTGGGAACCCCCTGCCAGGATCACTGTATACAGTGCATCTCTGATTGTAACTGGGGTGTTCTTTTTTGCGAAAGCTAAGTGTGCTGTGGTCCTGGGGTTTGCAGAGGGGAGTGGGCTGCAATATTTGCCCCTGACCCATGGGTGACAACAGTGTAGTGCTGCTCGGGCCAACCCTGAGAGCACAATGACTTGTCTCATGCAGGGCCATCTGACAGGAAAGGAAACAGGCCTTTTTCTTACTTCCCACTCACTAAAACAAAGGATTGTTCACAAGGTTTCACACTTTTCCCCAAACTCTGTTTCTCCATGGACAACTGCCACAGTCCAGCATGTACCGATAGCATCAAAGTTTTCTTTGGAAACCCTCCAAAGGATTCAGCTCGGTGGACCACACAATTATTCATACACTGTTTGGGAACGAATGATCTGCCTGAATCAACTAGACTGGTTTTTTTTTTCCTTTCAGTGACATTGACCTCACACTTCTCTCAACTACCAGAATGCAGCTAGCATTTTTCATCTCTTTAGCAGACAAATTTCATTCTTTGGGCTTCAGCAGTGCATTGAATGGCTGAGAAAGATGGTGTTCAGCCTGGAGAAGAGAAGGCTCTGGGGGGAGCTTGGAGCAGCCTCCCAACACCTTAATGGGGCCTACAATAGAGACGGAGAGGGACTTTTTCTGAGGGGATGTAGTGAGAGAACAAGGGCGAGATGACTTTAAGTTGATGGTAGGTTTAGATTGGATATTAGGAAGAAATTCATTACTGTGAGGGTGCTGACACACAGGAACATGTTGCCCAAACAAGTTGTGGTTGACACATCCCTGAAAATGTTCAAGACCAAGCTGGATGAGGCTTTGAGCACCCTGGTCTAGTGGAAAAGCCCCTTCTCATGGTGGTGCTCTTGGAAATAGATGAGCTCTGAGATCCCTTCCAATTCAAACCATTCTACGATCCTATGATTACTAGGCATACCTGCACCCACCCACACACATGCATCCCTTGGAAAAACACAAGCCCCATCCTCCAAGACTAACCTCACTTACTCTCATTTTTAAAATATACTTAACAGTTGCATGTGCCTGAGCAAGAAGGGAACATTTAGAGAAGTGAAAGTCCAAGCACTTCTTCAAGACTTGCTGCAGGTCTGTTCATCCAAACACAGAAAGATGGGACAGAAACACTCAGTGGCTAAACACAATACCTGAAAAATAGACTTTGAGACATCCATGTTTCAAGTTGCAACAAACTCCTCCATGGTGTTTCCTAACCCTGAACTTTAGACCCAAGAATATCTGGGAGAAAAATTGCATGAACGTGGGATGGCTTGCTGGGTAAGCATCTTATTGTGTTTTTCTGCAGAGATTATTGTTTGAAACCTCCCTGAAGAATTAATCGTGATGTCGTGGGGCCCAAAATGGAGATCTAACCTTTACAGTATCCTGGTGTGGAGCATGTTTTTGGCCCTATCCCTAAGCTATTGGTCTGCATTTTCACACCTTTCTGCATGTAATCCACAGCGTGGCATCTACTGAAAAACAAGAGGGAATTCTGCTTTCCTGGCTGGCCTCAGGCTGTAAGGCAGGAGGTTTCATGGTCCAGTATACTGACAACCTGTACTTTCTCATGCTCCTGCATTTGTCTTGCAATGTCTTTATTTGACACTTTGGATATTTACTTTTGCGGGTAAGCACAAGATCTGAAAAATTGTTTGGAAGCCTCGTATTTGGCTAAGGGATTCCAAAGTTTCAGGCTAGGCCCTTTGCTTGCTCACAGTCTGCCCACCAAGCGCAAAGCAGCAGGGGCCACCAGAGGGGACAGTCAGTGGGGACAGTATAGCACTGTGTAGGCATGCTGGGGCACTGCCACTAAGTCTGAAGGGCATTTCCACAGGGCTTTTCCTTAGGAAACTTCTGAAATCCTATTTCTGTACATGGGAAGGGAAGAGAGCCTGGAAGTGGTGCTCCTTCCAAAGTTTTGAGCTTGTTCCTACCAAGCTTCACTCCATCTTGGCTTACACGGCATTAAAAATAACTCTATTTCTGTTATGTTTAGGACCTCATGGCTAAATATGCTAAAACAAGTCTGATTGCAGTTAAAATCACAGCAGGAATGATGCAGAAAAGCTGCTTGTTAGGAAAGAGTTATTCTGTTACAGACAACTTGTATAATAAAGATGTCTCTTTGAGGAGTACCTGTAGCAGAAGGAAATCAAAAGCAGCATCTTGTGGGGAGTATGTGTCTTTTGGTACTGTCCCAGATTGGAGCTCACAGAAGAACATCTTTACATTCATACAGTCTGAATAGGTCACAATTTAAATGTGCCCTGGGATGTGACTATCATTGTTTGTGTTTCTAGAAGTATTTGTTAGCAAAACGAAGTACAAGTGCCAGGCTCGAGCTGTGGGAGCTGCCATGTACTCTCTGCCACTGCCTTGTTGTGAGGCCTTGGGCAAGTTCTGTAATTACACTGGGACCTTGTTTCCCAGCCCTGAAACTCTCACAATACACATCCCCGCACTCACACTCGTTTTCTGTTACACATAAAGCCGACCACTAACTCTGCCTTTCTCCTTTGTGCCTTCAGCATTAATTTTGGTGAAGTTGTTCATTGTGATAAGGGTTCCTCTGGATAAGGGCAGCAGTGAGGTCTGAAGTGACTGGCCAGCACTTGGAGATGTGTGAGGGAAAGACACTGTGTCATTGCAAACAATTAATTACATTATTTTTAAGTTATTGCTGTTTCCCACTGAAAGGATCAGTATTCAGAGCCTGGCGCATTCTCACAAGAAATCGATGGGATACAGCATTTGCATTAATTTCTCTGAGAGCTCAGTAGATCTTCAGCCAAGACAGTGAACTACTTAAAATGGTATTCAAAACATAGTTACTGTGACTATATAGGAACATACATGAAGTACAGATTGAAATTTTCGGAAAAATTATCTTTTTTTTAATCTAAGGTGTTATAGCTCTCAAATTAAGCAATAAAATCCTATAGCTGTGGCTTTTTTTCTAACAGGTAATTTTAGAATAGTTTAAATATACATGCACTTTCCCTCTCTGAGAACTGAGCTGTGGCCTCTTCAGGATGCAGTGAGGATTTTTCCCAATTATATTCTCACTCTTACTCTCCTTGCCCTCCTTCCTTTGACTCCTGTGGAAATAAACTGTTCTAAACACCACCACGGCCTGCACATATTTTGTCATTTCTGTATTAACACACAGGGATACAGGCTAACAGTTCGGTTATTCATCAAAGATTATCTCAGTATTGAATAGTCATTACTATTTCAGCTGCCCTGCAAAAGGAACACCAAGTTCTCAAATAAACAGAAGGAAAGCTGCCGAGTTTCACTCTAGCACTGGTACATGCCACTATGTATTTCTTGCCCTTTCCACTTCAGTTGAATAATTCTCTCTAACTGTGCTCCATACCCCAGTGACTGCCACGGTATGCTGCTGAGCTAAGTGAGCAGTGCTCCAGGGATGACAAGCTCCAGGACTGTAGAAAATTATTACTAAACTAAGGTGACCAAGAGCTGGATTTTTGGAGGCACAGGATCAGTAGCAGGTATAACAAGGGAGTTACTCACTGTGGTAAAGCTGTGGTAAATGCTTCCTCCAAAGCATTATGTAGTTTTGCCATTTTCTACCAAAGCATCTGTACTAGAGGGTGCTAAGGGGAAGATGCTGGATGAGGGAATAGTGTCATCTGTTACAGCATCTCATTTTATGAAATATCAAAACCGAAAGTATCTCTCTGGTGCTCCAGCTATGCTAATTATTGTAATGTGACCACAAATTGGCAAACAGTACACATTTGGTAAACTAGCACGGCTGGAGGAAACTGCACTGATGTGCTGCTGTTTTGCAGTTGATTCTCCCTGGGAAGAAAGTAAACAGAGACAAAATAGATTGCTGTATTTTATTCGTTTTCCAGGCAGCTGCATTTTTCCACGGCTAGAGTTTTTCAGATCCTCATGAACCATCCTGGAGCTCATAACTGGCATAATATGGGACTTGGACAAGCAGCTGATATAGAAATGAATAACAGCCATCCTTTAGTTGGGACACAGGCAAATAATCATTGTTTTTCATGGACTATTAGTGCTTGCATATAAAGGAAACCCTAAAAACACTGCAGACTATAAGATACAGATGATCTTTAAGGCAGAACTGTGGATTAGTCTCCCCTAACTTATCAACTCTGTGTGATATGAAACCTACTATTTCTTCATGCATTTTTATTTAGAGAAGAGATATCATCCTAATCCTTCAGGATCAAATAAGCAATAGGGAATTTAAGACAATTTCCCAAAAACAGACCTGAAAACAGATGTTAGGAAGGTGCATTTCTTTCTGTTCCACTCCCTAAGATGATGGATGAGTAATGCCAGTTTGTGCTTTGGTAGTGCATATGTCTGTGTTTGTTCATTTAAAGAAAACAAGACTTCAAATTTTAATATAAAATAAGTTAAAAGGGGAAGAATGGAAAAGTAGATAGCCCTCTGGGTTGGTGCCCAGAGCAGACTTCTAACTCACGTTGAGTAAAAACCTCCTGGTCAGTAGCCAGGAACTTATTATTCCAACAGGTTTGTTATCATGTTTGTTCTACAGTGAAAGATGGTATGAAAACAAGAGTCACCCAGGGACATTGTTTTGCTGGAACAAAGCATGAAAATTCTCAAGAGGGCTTCTTGTTGTGCAATCCAGCACTGCGCACTTATCCAAGCATTAACAAAGGAAAAAATTCCAGTGCTCATAAATTTGTCACTGCTCATATGAGGTGTGTAGTGACACCAGACCAAAATCTGCTCCTGTGTGAAGATGAGACACCCGTGGAGCAACTCTGGATTTATGTGAGAGCAAATCAGCACCGAATTCAGCCTATTGTGTTCTATCCCGTTCTTGTTTTTTAGGCACAAAAGACAACTACATTAAGTCTTGTCCAAGCTGCAGCCCCTAAACTGATCTGTTGTAAAAAGGGCTGCTCCAAGTCTCAGGACACACGACTGGCACTTCGAGGTTTCTCTCATCAAATGTTAAAAAATTGCTAGCAACTTTTAAAGATTCAGGCCTCTAAAGTGCCTTTAATGACCTTGTTGAGGTCATTAAATGAAAAAGCATTTTCATTAAGATGGAAATCCTGGCCCTGCTGAAATCAATGACAAGATTTCTGCTGGGTTGGTTGGAGCCTGGGTTCCTTCATCCATATTTTAGTGGCATCAGAGCTCATTCTCCAGAGGAAACAACAAGCCTTCAGGGAAAGATTGTATTTTCCTTATATTTTGCCTTTCCAAGCGATTCTTGCCCCCTTCAGCTAGCAGAAAATCGGAGCATAGATCCCACTTGCAGCTTATGCTTTTATCTAAGGAAATAAATGGGGAAAAGAACAGGGTAGAAATTCCTTCCTATTGCTTAATATGCGGTTTTGATTTCAGAGCCAGCAGAACCAGTAGTTTTAATTGAATGAGTAATGTTTTTCCACCATTCCTGATCTTCTGTAAATTAATTACTCACTGTTTTCAGCAGCACCCATCTGTGACAAGTGTGATTAGGAGATTGAGTCAATTATGAAATCACCCCAAATTTATATCAAATGCAACAGGAGTGAGGGAGCAGCTGCCTCAAATGTGAGGTGAAAAGATTTTGAAGCTACTTCATGTCCCCAAGTAAGCAGATATACAACACGAATCCTTGTCCTATGAATCACATTGTGCCTAATAATTGTTTTTCTGTGGTTTGCTTTGCAGAATAAATGAAGCTTTCTTAGGTTCTTTTGTCCCCAGTAACCTTGCTAAAACCATACAGCCACTTCTGGCCTTTATGTCCCCTGTTTTCAGATCCTGATTTTTTTTTCCCTGCCTTTTCCAGAACTCTTCTCAAGGGTATTTCATTTAAGGTCTCCTTTCTATCTCACACAAAGAGATGACTAAATGCAACACCTCAAAAGAAACTAGTTCTGAACTGCTCATCACCTAGGGAAAACATTTTAAAAGGTTCTTGAGAGCAAACTGTAGAGAGGAATTGGTACTCTGTAGAGGTAATATAACTACGTGCTGGGAGGATACTGGGTTTGGAAAAATATACCGCATTCAGAAATTCCAGAAATGAACTGCTGCAAAAATGTGATGCTTTTGATTACCTATTGTATGGTTTAGGTCTGAAGCATGTTCTGTCATTTCTTTGATCCTCAGAAAAGGCCCCAGACATTGTTCAGTGTTGGTTGGGAATAATGAAGTTTCTCTGATCCTGTGGAACTGTACCGGTGTTCTGTTTTTCTTGTAAGCGTGTACAACATCCCACATCAAACAAGTCTGCCTCAGATCTATGATTGCAGCAGGCATCCAAGGACCAGACCCCCAGCTGGAGAAAACCAGTTGAGGCCTCTTGATTTTAATGGGTGGCTGCTGAACGACACCACTCCAGCATCCGGCCTTCTCATCTTGGGATGCAATTAATTACAGCAAATAATTAGGTTTCCTCATCCTCACCAGATCCATTCAGTAATCTAGTTTTAGTACTTCTTCCACAATAGGTTGTCTGCACCCTCAAAAATTGCTCAGAAGCCCCTTCCTCACAGTGATCCTAACAAGCAGTAGTTATTTTTATTTTCAGTCTCACCATCTGTCAAAAAAAAAAAAAAAGGTATTTGGCTTATTTGTAAACTCTTTTGAGGGGGTGAAAATAGATCTTTCAACACCTTCATATTTGATAGAGAGCCTTCAGGGTACCTCTGTTCATTTATGAAGGTCTACCTTGCAATGAGTGGAAAACCTGTAAAAACACATGCTAATAGTGGTACATCACAAAAGAACAAATGTCTAGTAAGTGTCTTCTTAGTCCATCTCTAGGGAAAAAAACAAACTACCAACCTCAAACCCCAGTGATTTCCAAGAACAAATGACCACCTTCTCTGTACCAGACTCTCCGTTAATTACAGCACAGCTGGTCTCATTCTGCAGCAAAAACTGCATCAAACTGTGTGATGCGAAACAGCGTGAACACATTCTTCCCACCTTTCTTTAGCTGCCTGTATTTTTAGCAGATATTGTGAGCTCCTTGTTTTGATATTGTGATTATAGAAAGCAAGAAGTGACAGAGAGCCATTCCCTGGAAAAATACTTTTAAAGTGCTTCAGCAACTTAGTTGTTTCTGAACTACAGCTTCTAATAGGTTAGAGTAGGAGCCTAAAAAGGGGAAAAAGGACAATTTTGAAGGCACTGAATGGAGGGATGGTCTTTAGAATTGTTTGCTGGTGCTGCGAAGAACAGACATGGTCTTTTTTGGTCTAAGCTTTAAAGACATACTCAGGAGTAAGAGGTTATGATATAAAGTCTCTTCTTCTTCTGTTATACAAACGTTTTTCTGGTTTCTCCTGCTTGTGTGTCTAGGGCGTTATTATAAACTGTATGTGGGGTTTATGCCAGTGAGGGGACTGTTTGGCTTTTCTGGAAACAAAACCATAAATTTTTGTTTATTCCCAGTTGAGAATGACAGGAAATGAGGGGATGGAGCTGTCTGTGTGTATGACACATACACTCCAGAGTAAGCTGCTCTTCTGTTTTGGTTAGAGCAGCTGATTCCCCCACATCTGCCACAGGCAAGATATCAAGGTGAGGCAGTGGGAGGAGATGGTACCTTTGCTGCACAGGTGTGTTCCCTAACTGCCAGGAAGCAATGTTTGCAGTGCCTGATGGTGCAAAAAAAGCCCTCTGAAAGCCATTATCTGCTTCATGTAGAAACTGCAGTCCTGTGAGTGCACAAGATGGCCAGGAGAGCAAACAAGCAATGATCTTTCATAAATCACCTGGTGCCACAAAGCAGCCCTGACTGGGGTAACTGGTTTGGTCTCCTGTTGAAGAGCTGTCCAGAACACCAAATAAACAAGTAGCTGCCAGTGGATTCCCATATAAGAAAGAATTTGCTCTGCTATACTCAAATGGCAGCTTGGAGAAGTCATCATCACTGAGAACAAAGCTCCTACCAATGTGTAGGATGAACACAACGATGCATTTTATCTGCTGTGTAAAAAGGACTCAGATGGATTTTGTGTTGTGATGCCCGCATCTTGCTGTTTTATTGATGGCTGTCAGTGCCAGAATCCATGAGTTTATGTAGTGGGGCGGTGGCAAGTCATGGGAAGGAAGAGCCTGGGAGAAAAAAACCCAAAGAAATAAAACTGCCTGACTCTTGTCAAAACAACTCTTTGATGATGAGATAAGTGACAAAAAATGGGAAGGAAGGGGGCGACAGAGCTGCTGCCTTTCTGAGATAAAATAAGTCCCCTCACTATATGATTCTAAAACACAGTCTTAAACAAATGTGGCTCCCAAGGAAGAGAATAAGATGACCTGACGGCTGTTAAAGCAACAAGATAAATGATTCAAATGAACATAAAGAACAGCATAGTGAGAGGAACAATATTTAGAGATGTGTGCATGGGCAAAAGGGAAAACTGCTGCTGACACAATTAAGAGTAATGCTACCAAGACAGTGGTCCAATCTACTGCACAAGAATGAAATTCAGCTCTTTCGGGAGACTCCCAAAGTGGATTTAATTTCATGAATTAAGAGACTGCAATGTTTCTTTGGAAATTGCTCTTTGCCCTTCTTCTCAGGCAGTACCAAGACAGAAACCGACAGCAAAAGAAATATTAAAAAAAAAAAAAAAAAAAAGGAGAGAGGTGTTTAAATCACCTCAGTGATGAAACAGATCTTAAAAATACCAAGAGCCAGCTAAAGGACAGTGAAGAAATAATTACTGAGCACCAAATACTGTTCGAAAGACCAACATTAAACAGGCTGACTTCACTTCATTCATCTCTTCCATCCAAGGAGACTTCCAAGGATAAACAACGGAAGAGGAGGGAGTGGCATTGAGGTATTTACTGGCAGACAGTTAAATGCATGAATAGCAGGACACATCAAAGAAGTGGTGATAGAAAAGCCCAAGCAACATAGTTTGAGCACTGAGCAAAACAAACAAAGAAAACTTTCGGACTAAGTATAGATGAACAAAGTCATGTAGCCCATCAACTTGTCTTTTGTGGTTGTTTGATTTCTGTTATACTACAGGAAATGCAGTTTAGTTACATCATCTGCAAACTGGTCAGTCTGCATCAAAGATAACTGATTTTTCTTTAGTATCTCTTTCTATTAAAAAAAATGAACTATTAGACAAATGGTACAGGGTACAACTTGAAGTCAGAGCTAACAGTAAGCTGCAGATGATAAAACCAGCATCAGGACAAATAGGATACGGACAGAGACTTTACGTGATATCTCGATTCTGGTTAACATCACGGCAAAGCAAGTTAGTTTTCTTTTGATCATCAGTATTTTTTCCAGATATTTGCCTGGATCCTCTCTTGGAGCAATAGGGAAGCAGGTAGGTACAGGGAAAACTTCAGCCACATCAAAATTCTAAGTCCAGTGAAGCATTTCAGGCTAAGGCTTGAGCACTGCATGCCTCTAGTGTGACCTTGATATTGAAGTGTGGGAACTGCCATCTGAGAAGCTCCTTTTTGAGGCATGGCAGATCCTACCTGCTACTGAGTAGGCAGGCAAGCAGTCATCAGAAAGAAACAGAGGTTGGAAGAGTCCAGCTTCCTGCTGAAACAAAGCAGGAAGTCTCCACAGCAGCATGGAGATTTAATGTCTTTCCAGATAGGCCGCCCGACATTGCAGAGTTGCTGACTTCATGCTTCTCGCAGAAAGCTCCTTATCTTTTCTCTGCTGAACTCACCAGGCCTGTAGGCCCCTTTTTCCCATGGAAAAGAAATTAAAAAAGGAGTCAAGTTCACACATCAGATCAGCTGCCACCCTCCAAATGCAAGGAAGCGTGTCTGACTCAACAATAGAGCAATGACTGGGAGCTGCTCAACATGGATGTACTTAACATGTACATATATTAAGACAAAAACAGTGGGGAAGAAGGGAAGAAAACGAAACAAAACCCCAAATCATCTCTAGCATGATCAAGCTTTCCAGAATCTTGCCAACTGAAAAATCTGGGAGAGGGAAAATTTCACAGGAAACAGCACCATTGAAAGCATGGTTGTGGGAGAATGGCCAGTTATTTATGAACTTAAAAAAAAAAAAATTAAAATCATCATTTCCTTCCGAAGGTTTATATTACTCTTTATCAATGAGCGTACTGTACTGATATCCATAGGAGTAATCTGGACTCTACAATATTGTCCTTTGGAAAGTGCTGTTATTCTGAGCAGTTCTAGTAGGCAGGCTTGCTTGATATGGTTAGCAAGGTCAGCCTGCAAAATCCTGCCTGCATTTTTTGTGTTCTCTCCCTCTGGATTCTTCCATAAAACATGTGCTGTATACAAGCATGGACTATGGCTTATCAATTCTGTTCTATTCCTTAGGAAACAATCAGCACAACCTTGTGAGCTGTCTTCTTGCTGTTTTTACACCACAGCAATTTTTGCAGCAGAGAATTGCAGTGCTGATTTTAGCATAAATCATTAGTCATTATTTCTTTCAGCAAAGTCTTTGACAGCTTGCTGTAGTGTAGTGTAGTGGAATATTCCACAGGATGACAAAGCAAACATATGTTCAAGGATCTGTGCAAGATGCTAATTGCAGCAGGGCATGAGGACAGGTGTGGGAACATGGTGTAGTACACTACTTTCAGTGACACACAGACCATTCCGCTCTCCAGAGGTCTTGCACTTCATTTATTTTTGGGAAGATATTCTGTAAAACTATCACAGATGGGAAGGAGAAGAGAGAAGCAGAATTGGCAGCATTTTATGGTATTTTACACTACCGCAAGACAGTAGGGAACTCTGGTTCATAAAGTCATTCAATATTTAAGGTTCTTCTCTCCAAACGCTCACAGCCAGAACAGAGGTTTTGGCCATCCTGTTCCCCCATCTGTACACCAGTTCAAAATGAGTCATCTGCACTAGTGGACAGTGAAGAGAGTAAGTGCTTCCACAAAACGGCTTTTTTAAAGAAAACCTTTAAAATTAAAGCATAGCCATCTGTTGCAGGAAAGCATAGATACACTTTTCACCTTCAGAGAGCTTTACAAGCATTGACTAATTAGTCCTTGGGACCTAAGAAGACCCATT
>VZRR01006398.1:666889-679035 GCA_013398015.1 Oreocharis arfaki | reverse complement strand
GGGACGGCCCGACCCGACCCGCCTCGCACAGCGGCTCCTCCCGCCGCCCTGCCCTCTCCGCCGGCCCCGGCCGCTGCCGCCACAGCCGCCCGCTTCTCCCCGCCGCGACTTCGCCGGCGCCTCCGCCTCCTCCTCCGCCACCGCCTCCTCCCGCTCCGTCCCCGCCTCAGCCCCCTCCCGTGCCCTGGGCAACCCTGCCCGCCACCCGCTGCTCCTGGTGGCCGGAGGCCGGTGGCGAGGGGCGGCGGACGGGAGCCGCGCACCTCCGGGCGCGGGCGGTGAGTGGTGGGTGGTGGGGCCTCGCCCGACCCGGCGGGACTGGCGCGTCTCTGAGCGGGGGCGGGGGGCGGCGTGCGGGGCAGCGGCCGTGGCCGGACCCGCTTGGGTTAATGCGCGGGGTCAGGCCCGGGCGGAGACTGCGGCCGCAGCAAGTGTCCGCACCGCCGCGGGCGCCGCTCGGGAGGAGAAGCCTCAACTTTGAAGCAAGTGCATCCCCGCAGGCAGCCAGCTCCGAGCTCGGCGCTGGTACCCAGCCGCCGCCTCTGAGGGCATGCCTCCCCCTCGACCCGGCATCCGAGAGCTTCCTACGGGGTGGGAGGGAGTTGCGTGTGCTCCTTTTCCTAAGTTTATGTTCACACAAGCGATCAAACCGCTGATGAATTTCAAATGAAATGATTGTTCTGAAATGTGGGTGGCGATTATGCAAAGCCACCGTGTGCAGCCTTGTAAAGCAAGTGGGTAGTGGGTCTAAAAAGTTACATTTGTAAAGTTTTTTGGCTCAAAGCCCTTGCAAAGTTTATTTAGAATATCTTTTCCTTGCAGAACTAATACAACTGTTCAGCTCTCCCCTGAGAATGGTGTAAAGTAAATATAGGAGTTCCTGAAAAATAACAGTGAGTACATTTCAAATCAGCAACGTTTTGTTGTTAGCTTTATAAGAATATCCCTTAACCTGCCAAGGCTCAAAATGTGTAACAAACACAGAGAGAGTGCCAATGATAATAACGGTGCAGGAAATGTACCGTGTGTTAATTGCTTTAGTATAAACATGGTTGGCTATGAGCTGTGTTTCATGATACTGCAGTTATGGTGCAATTTCAGCAAGGGATGTTTTGAAGTATATTCATAAGCAAATGGGTTTTCTTGTGCTTTTATCCCTCAGCTGCCTGATTGCCCTTGGTTAAAATATTTGTCTTTTGCAAAGGGGGAAACTGAGTAAGAACTGTGCTGAGTCCTGTGTCTGTGACTGGGGATGTTGTTTCCTCCTCTTTCCTCTTGTCTCTTTCTCCTCCTTTCCCCCAAATGCACGCACACATGCTTGCCATCTCATCTTCAGTTATATAACCTCGTAGACATTTATGGATCATTCATTGTTCGCATTAGTCCCATTCTTTCCATGTCATTCCTGCTTGATTGAGTGGCTTAGGCAGAATATTACAGAGGAAAGAAAATACATTGAAATTTACATAAAGTTCTTCCAGTTTGAGCTGCAAGTTTGCTTTCTTTGAAGGTTTTCTTTCCCTGATTCCCACTTTTTTTTTTTTTTCTTTTTTTAGCTGTTTAAGTAGGTGGTAGGGATCTAATCTGATGACCGGTAACTAGATAAGGAGGAGGAACAGCAGCAGTGACAGCTTGCTGGTAAGAGTCCCTCTTGTGTACTGTTAGCAAAATATCCATTAACACACGTCATAAAGCTGTTAAAAGTACTGCAGCAGCTTTTAAAACTCACCAGTCAGAGAAAATAAAGATTAATATGGTTAAAACAGGAACATGATGTGAAATAGGCATTAGTAAAAGATACTGTCAGTGCAGTCTGTGGATCTGAGTGTGTGAATTCACTCGTCTAGAGCCAAACCTGAATCACAATCTGTTCATACTGGAAAGGTTGCATAGGGGTAGCTGACTTCCTTTTCTCTCTCTTTGTAATCTCTTTGAAACTCATTGTGCGCTACAATGCACCTGCCTTCTCTGTAGCTTGCAACTTTGCTATTAGTGTTATTGTCTGAGGATTTGTTCTAATGAACAATTTGCTGATGGGTGGGGGGGGGAGAGAACTGGTTTATATACTTACCCTTTTGATATTTTTCCTTACATTCTCCATATGCTGGGAAAAACTTACTAGGTGCAGAGTTCTGACAGATTTTGCTGAGGGGAGAGGAAAAACTCTTACCTGCTTGCTGTGTCGCAGTCTTGGTCACCAAAAGTATCTGCAGTTCTGCAGTCGTCATTATATAACCTGACCATTGGTGTTCTTAAAAGCAAGTACTTCTGTATCCTTGCTGTTTGGGTGCAACATATTGTATATATTATCCTACAAAGTTATTTTTTAATGCCAGTTTACCCTGGTAAACTCACCAAAAAAAGCTTATTATGGTATGTGAAGGTGTAACTGTTGCTGAAACACTGCTGTGTGCATTGAACTTCCTGGCAGCAATGCTGTGAGGTAGCGAATTGCAGATCAAGAGTAATGTGGTGCTCCACCCTTCCTTCCGCTCTTTGTTTTTCCTACGTAGTAGAAGTCCCTTTGATTTTAAGGTTTGGGTTCACAGACATGCCTTCTCACAGTGTCCAACCTAAAAAGTGGTGTTGGAGTATGATCTCATGTTTTCCATGTTGATACACAGAGAGCAGAGCTCCTATGTCCACACATAAGACTTGTTGCTTTCTTATTTTAAATCTCTAGATGGCTTCAGTGTGTGGTGGAGTGAGTGGCTAATGTGTATAGATTTAACTGTAACTGGGAAAAGGTTTACCTAATTCTCTGCCAGTGCACCTGCACACTAACATGCAGTGTCCTCCTGTACCAATAACAAGCATTTTGTTGTTTCTTTTGACATATTGTCAGCCACAATGTTTCTAATTATGTGATTCTCGGATAAGGATTTGCTCAGGACTTAGATGAGGCCATCAGGTACAATTTTCCTCTTGAGCTGAGATTTTGCTGTCACTTGATATTTCAGCTTTCTTGAAATAAACAATCTCTCTAAAATTTACAAACTCTCTTTGTCATGCTGTGCTGTGAATGTGCAGCATATCCTTGTATTAAAAAGACTCCCCACATTTGTAGGAGGTGATGGGATTTTGGGAACCCCAGGAGCTAGAAACCATCATATATCCTTGGATTGAGAAAAAGTATGATGTCTCAGTGTTGTCTCTTCTGGTCTATTTCTCTGCACAGTTATACCAGGGTCTGGTAGACTTTCTCCTCTGCTATGTCCCTGCACTGTCTGGAAAGTACTGTTTGAGTGAGAATGAGTTGGGCAGATTTGACTCCCCATTCAGTCATTATTCTATTAAAAAGAAGATTTCAAAAAGAGAAAATGGGTTTACAGTTATGTTGTCTTTATTGTTGTTTGAACACTTGAATCTACAAATGGCTTTGTAACAGCTATCAGGCCACTGTTCAGCAAGGTATGTGTTGTGTCTTTAAAAGATTTCCCTTCTTTGAGTGAGGTTTTTTCTAAAAAAAAGTTTCTTGTATTCGTGGCAAGAGGAATGTGCCAAGTACACGTTGTTAAACTCATGTCAATTTAACAGAGCAACTGTTTAAAGGATTTAGAATAATTTTTCTTCTACTCAGGTCCGTCACCTTTTTTTTTTAATTTTTTTTTTTAAACTTTTCTTTTTCTCCTCCCTCTTCAAATATAACACTGGAAAAGGAAAGAGAAACTAAAAGCAATTGACAGAAGTCAGTATGTTGGCAGGCATTTGATAGTACTGATCTAAGAGGTGATAATACTAATGTGACACTTAAATAAACTGCATGCATATGGTTTTAGAGAGGTTAATGGAAGAATAGTCACAAAATTGCAGAGCTGTCTTTCGCTCAGCATTTTTGCATCAAGCTATTTGCAAGAATTTGATTTTGTGGTGTGATCTTTCATTATTGCAACTGGGAGACATAAAAGAGAGATTGAAGACAATGTCACAACCTTCCTCGTAGCTTCCTCTGTTTTCTGATTGCTGCTAACATTAAAGAGGAATATTAATGAGAAGTCTATGCTCCAGGGGATAGCTAACATGCTTCCTCTTCTCTCCATTTCTAATCTGACAGAGGTAAACTTCCGTGTTCTGGGCAGACCCTAAGTGGCTGCTGCCACAAGTGTGGTGCCCATCAGTAAGGTACTGATTTCTCGAGCTGCTGAGCAGATTGGTTTGTAAAGCACATGCCTGCACTCAAGAGCAAGGTGAACAGGGATTCATGTGGTGCTTGTTTGCAAACCCTTGAAAGTGCATTGATTTATTTTTCCTAATGGCAGGTTTCCAGTGTGAGTATTTGATTTGTCTGCAGTAGGCTTGTTTTCAATGGCTGCTAGGAGAGGAAAGTTAATTGCAAGAAGTTAGTGGACAAGGAATTTTTTTGTTCAGCAGTAGATCAATGAAGGCTTGAAGGTACTGCTGGTAGAGATCCCTTATAGAAAAGTGTTTTAGTTTATGTACAAATAAACTCATTTTGGTGCACTTGTAGAGATTAACCTGAGGAGTTGTTAATAAAGCTGAGTATACTACCTGGAGATGTCATGCAAATATGATAAGGGGCCTATTCTTACCACCTTTGAGGACATAAGTCTTCTTACTGCTGTTTCTGCTATGTTCCATTTACAGTCAAAAAGCAATGCAAAATTCCACAGAAGCTAGCACCAGCACAAGGGAGGGAGTGGGAACTACGAGTCAATGCTTAGGGGAAAGACTTCTCTTCTCAGATGGAATTAAGTTCATTTAAAGTGTTTGTGAAACATCATCTTCAGTAAAGAGGCTGGGGATGGGGGGTGAGAGGGTGGAAAATAAAAAACCAAATTATTCCCAAGCAGGTTTATTATAAAATAATAACTGTGTCCTAGATGTGTGCGTTTTCTCTTTTGCTTCTGATTTCCTTCTGATTTTTATTTCTTAGACTTAAACTCTCCTTGTAACTTCTTCTTCCACGTTTGCTACTTTTACTTTGGTACATTATTCTTTGGTCTTTTGATGTATTTATCTATCCCAGCTGTCATGATTTCAAGGTCTTTACCCAGTCCTTAAATTCTTTATCCTGGAAACCTTTAGGTCATTATTCACATAAATAATTCTATTTAAGATTTCCAAGAAAAGCTGTGGCCTGAAGTGTGTATCATCGCCTATGTTCTTAAAATCTCTAGCTCAAAGCGTTTATTGTACAGTCCTAATTTATGGATGCACATAAAATAACCTGTCTCTTTTTCTTGTTGATCTTGCTTCAACTGAAAGGGAGGATGGGTCACTGCTTCTAAGAGAACTTCAGATTCTGGAGATGCGATGGCATTAAAACTCCCATTCTTTAATACAGCAGGGGAAGCTTGCTTGAAGATTATCTAATCTGCTAGAGCTTTCTGCAAATCAGAGAGTGTTCACGAACCTGGACAAAATGCTCTGTGTGGACCTTATTTTCCTTAGTGAAAATGTATGAAGTTGACAACCCGTATCAAATACATCCAACATTTTGAAGTTCTACAAGAGGAGGGATATGCAGGGTTTGACAACAGGCTCAAATAATGCTGTCAGCACTTCAACCTTCTTCCTTCAGCTGAGATTTTTATATTTGTTTTCTGAGACTAGATGCCTGGTGCTATTCAGAAGTGGTTTACTTCTAGCTCACTGTCAGCCGCATAGTAAAAGTCGGAAGAGTGAGGTCTCCTGATGTAGTCTGTTGTTGTTGGAAACTTCCACAAAATTCAGTATGTAGTTGTCCTTTCCTGTGACCATGCACGCACTGTAAGTGTGTAAGTACTTGATGCTTTCATTTGGAGACTTGAAACACATCTCTATTCCTTCTCATGGTGACTTGATCTTTTATGTAGTAGAAGGAGATGCATAAATGTTGGGGAAATAGAAGAATGATTTTTATTTTTTAAATTCAGTTAAAACAATTTTTCCTATGTTTTGGAGTGATGGAAAGAGTTTAGCAAAACCAGTGATTCAACAAACTCCCGCAAAATGTGATTGTTTTAACACTTTCTTTCATAGATACAGAGCTGTTTTAGTTAACTATTCACATATTCTCAGTACCTGCATGTATTCTGCTGCTTGAATTTGTAGCTGAAGTGAAACTATTGCTTGCCTATTTTTCATTCTCTTCAGCCAACATACATTTATCATACAGTCCAGCAGAAGTTTGAGGGATATGTGGGTTTTGGCAAAGATACCTCACGTGAGCAGCTCAGGCTTTCTGTCTGGCTAGACTGGCAATTTGCAGTATTCTTTGTTGAATCTTGTTGATGTGACCGTAGCAGGGGTGGCTCTTTAAACTGCTGCTTCATATTTTAAGACGGGCAGTAATCTATTGGAGTTGGGTGATGAGGAATTTATAACTATTCATATAATACCCTCTGGCCGAACAATAAATTTGATTTGCACATTTTTTCTCTAATAATAAGAAGAGAAAAATGTCTGTGACACAGGTTGGTATAATACAATTTTTACTCTCGAGTGCCAATGAATGTACTTGTTACATACCAGTGCAGTCTTTTCCATTGCTTTGCTTTCTGGTACAATTGCCACATTAGTTTTCATAGCAACAGTTGTGGCTTCAGCTGGAAATTGAAACCTAATAAATGTTGGCTCTGCACATGGACTTTTGGACAAACTTTTTCAGTAACACTGAGCCAAACCAGCTGAAAAAAAAATAAATTCCTAAACGTAAGTACTTGTCCTGGCATTCTGGAAAACATATCTGGTATACCCTTTGGTTGCTAGGCTGTTAAAATGTTAGAGAAATGTTAGAGTGTTGGTGTTTGTCTTTTTTTTTTTTTCCTCCCAAGTCTTCTTTTTTTTCCCTCCCTTCAAGCACCAGCAGACTCATCTGTTGAAACTCTACCCCCTGTGGTTCAAGTACATTCCTCCTATCAACCTTTTCACCTCACCTCCCACTGTCCGCATTCACACATGCGCTGAAATCTCTTCTGCTCACCAAATCTGCAAAATTCAGGCCTAGATGTGGGGTCTGATTCTGAGCTCTACTTTATGTAGGTCTAAAATCTCTTCTATAGATATGCATAACTTCTCTTGTTGTGGTTAATCTTGTTTTTCTTTAAAAAAAAAAAAAAAGACAAAATTTGAGCAAATCAGAACTTCCATTGGAGACCAAAAGACACAACGTTTGGTGTGGTGGTGAACTACTCAGGAAAAGGGAGAAAACCGGGAGGGAAGGAGCCAGTCAACCAAAAAAGTCTAAAAAACTGAATGAAAATGTAAGGTCTTTTTCATTTTGGACCACTTAATACAATTTTAACCATATTTATGGCAAATGAAGATTTGACAGCTAGTGTCAGTTCCAGAAAATGAGGGAAAGGGCATAAAAAAAATCATTCCGACCTTGAAGAGAAAATTTGTGGTGTGTTTTTTTTTTTTTTTTAAATTGTAACTAATGTTAGAAGTAGGTTAGTTTATGTGGTCTTTTTTGAAAAGACTGGTTTTCATACTTTGGAGCTAAAATTGAAACTTTTGTGAAAGTGGAAATGTGGAAAGCAATTTTGAAACAGAAAAATCCTCTCACTGCACTGTGTTGCTCTGAGCCTTTCTCTGTCCTGGCTTTTTTCTCTGACGTATTTGGACAAACTGTGGAAACTTGGGCATCTGTTCTGCCCTCTGCATGAAATGGTGATTTCAGTCTGTATTTGTTGGATTAGCCTTAAGATGTAACCATGTATAGCATCTTTCGTAAACTTTTAAAATATCCAATGGTCTGGGCTTTTATTTTTTGTCCTGGTAAAAATAGCCCATTTTTTCCTTCAACTACCTTAGGAATTTAGCTTGTTGGAAGAGTGTCTGTGTATGTGTTTGGGTAACAAGAGTTGGTCGTGTCATGCTGTGTTGGGATGGTTTTCTGGAAGGTAGAGGTTTCAAAGACTTCATCCCCTGCAGCTGTAAATGACTCAGAAGACAAGTTATGATAAAGGAGAAATGTCTGCTGAGAAGGGGAAAAAATAATCTGCATAATTTTAAATCCAAGTTGGAATTCAAGTTCTGTTTTGAAACAAATACATAAATAAAATGGTCTTGGGCTATTTACAGTGGGATTTTAAATTGGTCTCTTGGCTCATAGGCCAGAGGGATCAAAACATCCACAATTCAGTGGTGTGTGGATTGAAATTAAACCAGTAGGTTTTAAGTTTTTTTTCCTATATGCTCCAAATTGCTTAAATTTTGTAAAATTATTAATTTCACTCTAGAGATGTGAGTTAAAGGCTTTTAGCTTTGAATTAATTCTGTATAATTAATATATGAAGGTTGAAAAAAACAACTGTACTGGCCTATAGGCTACGTTTTCTAATTAAAGGGATGATGGCATAAGGGAAAAAGCAGTTGGACATCCCTCCTCTGAATCAGTACATAGAGAACCACAAAAACAGTCTAGATAATCAAACTTAAGTCAACCCATGAGTCCTTTGTTTCCAACTAATTGTTCTTGCTGTGTTCACTGGTCTTCATAAGCTTGACTAAGGGGATAAGCCTTGCTTTCCTGTCTTGAGGCTTTTTTCTCTTGATCTATTGAAATTCAGAGTTGAGGGCCCCCTTTAGAGAATGTCATGTCATTAGCTGTCTCTTCCGTAACAAAGAAGCCCCAGCTGTGGATGTGGATTGAACAGAGAGGTAGCCTCTCAGGCTAGCAATTTGGAGTCATTTAAGAGAACCAGTAGTTTTGATTTAATTTGGAAATGGTAAGCCTGAGTCAGTGCAGCAGTTTTCGTCCTGCTGATGTCTTGCTTTTGAATTCAGGCAGTACCTGGCAGGTCCAGTGTTTTCCGCTATGTGTTGTTTATGAGATATGTAACTTCAATAGAATTACATTGTGCTACTATGTAGTTTTAATGTGATGGAAGAGATGTTGTAAATCACAGGTTTGACATTGGCAGAATGTAGTTTTGGTCTTTGAGTCAGGTAAAGAGTGGTGCCCTGAGTGAGTGCATCCTCAGGATGGGTGCTCTCCAACGTTTCAACGCGAGCAGTGTTCCAACAGGAAGGAAGGAGGGGAGAATTCAGGTGTGCCACACAGTGCAGATTCTGGTAACGAGTGCATAACACCAGTTAACAAGGCTCATAAAATGTTTTCTACGTCTTCTAGCTTCTTCATCACAGTCTGTTTCCAGCAGCCTCTTCTGTGTTAAAGTAGACAAGTGTTAGTTATGGATGTATAATTTCAGCTACACAGGGAATTAACCGCATTATCAGTAGTAGCCAAGTGGAAAAAGAGTTGTGAGTTTTCCGTCTGGTGGTCCATGTACGTTGTCATTTCATATGCCTCACTACATGAGACAAGAGGCATGACTTAGAGAAGCATTGGGAGAAAAATATCTTTGTTAAAAATTAATCTGGATCACAGAACGGTTTGGGTTGGAAGAGACCTTTAAAGACCATCTAGTCCGACCCCCAGGACCTATTGTTTTGTCAAAAGTAGTACCACTGGAAAAAAAGAGTTAATCAGTTGTGATACTGTTAGCTTGTGAGAGCTGCAGCAAGTTCTCTTAATTTACTGTATTTACTGAAAGAGAAAGGTAAGTCTGGTGTGGTCACTTGATCTTTACCAACTCTCTGGAGAAGCTACAGGTGGGAGCAAGGCAAGGTTGTGTTCTATAGTGATAAAGATAACCTGAAGTGGTTAGAAAGCTTGGAGGTTATTTTGAACATCTTCTCAAAGTTAATTTAAAAATACAAGGGTAGAAAGTAGGCCAAATGTAGACACAAAGAGTTATATTTGCAAGCTATTTTCTGAATAAAAGCTGGGAATTGCCTTCCCTAGGGACACCATGGACAGTATGCTCCAGATTGTAATATGAGGTTCCTGCTGTGGTTGTAGTGCTTTGGTGAGATGATTTAGCCAAACATGGCAGAAAAGGTCTGCAATCAATTTTTTTCAGATACAGGCAGAACTGAACTGCTCTATCTATTGAATAATATAGTGGAATTCCCACCAGACACTGGGAAAAGCTCAGGGCAGCTGCATTTAGGTTTGGCTGTCCAGTATTTGTATTGAATAAACCTACACAGCTGTAGGTAGAAATTCTCAAACTCTTAGTATACTAAAGGCAAAAAGTGTTTCAAAAGTGTTAAATTCAGTTTGAGATATCTGCTACTGTTTTCATTTTTTAATCTGATGGTGGCACAAAACCTAGTGAACATAAAGTCAAAGAGAAAGGCACATTTTAGAAAGCACTTTGTCAGTGGAAATGAACATAGGTGGTTTTAAAATATTACTGGACATCTGACATGAGCTCTTAAAGGAGTGTGCATAAAGACTCTCTGGAAATATCTAGATTTCAACAGTGAAGGACCATCTCTGTCTTTTCTCTCTGAATTAGAGCAGATTGTCCTGTAATAATTCTGTAGGCAGTGGTTCTGTCTCATGAGCAATACCTGCTGCATGTTACTAAAGGTTGTCCATTGGTGAAAGATCATGAAGTAGCAATATGATTTAGTTGAAAAATACTAACCCTTGACATGCTCCATAATTTTCTGTTTTCTATTTATAGTGGTTTCATATTGGGATATCTACTCTTGGAACTGAAAAAAAAAAATTAAGGTTTGGGGTCTTACGTGTTTGTTTGGTTTGGGGTTTGTTTGTTTGTTTTGTTTATTTCAAAAGAAAACCTTAATCTGTAACTTTTTGCTGTCTTAATGGAGAAAGCTGTGCAGGGGTTATCTTGGTCTCGTACAATGAAAACTGGTAATAACTTGCCATAATATTTCCAATAAAAATGTTACCCAAATAGTTCTGAACAGCTGGCATAACTCAGTTCCTTTGTTTCTCTTGCTAAAATAAAGTCATTCAGTACAGAGGTGCTAAGCCTCTAGAGTATGGCCTTTAGAAGAAGAAGAAAGAGAATTATCCCAGTTACAAAGTGCTGAAAAATGTTGCTTCTTCATTTGAGAGCTGTATGTAATATCTTTGTGCAGAGAATTAGTCCACGTAGTCACAGCTCAGCATTTAAAGTCTTGAATGAAAAAAATGAGGTCGAAGAAAGGAAGGCACTTTCCTGGAATTGTGTACGAAACTGATGCAGACTTGAAATATGCAGAGTTACTTTTTCATTTCTGAGGTCTAAAACTGGTCTTCAGCTACTTCTGGTCCCATTGAGGAACTCAGGAAATCAGTGAAAGCTGAGTGTGATACATGTGATTATTGGAAAGGCTTTTGCTATTTGCAGAACAATCTGGATACCTCAAGGGAAGAAGTTATCTGCTTCTTTCCCACTGGTGTCCTACTCAAGCAGAGTAAGTATTTAGGAGGAGAAGGAGCTTCTCTAATTTTGTGTTAGTAGAGCAGCTATGTCGTAGGAGCAGCAGTTTCCCTGTTGTTACCCTTGTAGACAAAAAGATTGGGCTGCTGAGACATTGACATAAAATAATGTGTCTTTCTGCAGTAGTTATTTTAGAGTATTTCTGACCAAAAATAGGGTCTTTCTGCAGTGTCAATGGCTTGCTTTGCACAATTGTTAGAAGAAGAGCAAGATGGTATTAGGAAGAACCAGCAGAAATTTATAGCATTTGGCCTCACCATTTGCTTCTGCAGAAATGGACTACAAATACTAGAACATTGTTTACATCTGTGGGTATATGAATCCCTAATGTAATACGTTTTATTTCTATTCTGCAGAGCGTTTTTATGTAGATAGGAGCAGGTGTTCATTGCTGCTGAAAACCATTGTACGTTACCTGCCCCTTTGGAAGGGAAATTTTATGTGTTTATATTTAAAAGCTGCCAATGCCAGAGGCATTTTTTTTTTATTATGCTCATTTTAAAAACCATGTCTTGGATTTCCTTATCTCCTCTTACCGAAAAAAAAAAAAAAAAAAGAGATTGTGTCTATATGTTCATGCTGTATCCTCCTCCTTGAGACACTTTTTTTATGATGCCACAAGAAGGTATGTCCCTATCATGTGCTCCAATACTCCATTAATAGTTGGGCTCTTAAAAAACTGAGCTGCAACCTGCCTGTTCTTTCTGAGCTTGAAATCTAAAGGCTAACCTCTTTCACTTCAAGTGCAAAATTTGTAGTGACTAGAGATCAAAGTGAAGGCCCATGTCTGTTTTTAAAGCACTGTGTGTATTTTTGTTAATTCTGATATTTGTCATGACTTTAAGCTGCTTCTTATGTCCAGTTTTTCACCTGAACTTAGACTTGTCTCACCTG